>LIAE01008103.1:5465-18227 GCA_002287525.1 Diploscapter pachys | reverse complement strand
TTGATGAGCTTCTGGCTACCTGAATCAGCTCGATATTATATCGCATCTGGAAAGAGCGATAAGGCCTTGGCGATTCTGCAAAAAGCTGCACGAGAGAATCGATGTCAACTTCCATCTGGAACCCTCGTTGCCAGTCACTCAAACACTGCTGAAATGCGCGGCGACTTCAGCGGATTGCTAACTTCGGAATATCGGACGACTTCGCTGCTATTGTGGATTATTTGGTGAGAGCGAATTTAGGGTTTTTAGAAAATCATCCGATTCCAGGTCTGTGAACGCATTCTGCTACTACGGTAATGTGCAGTTCGCCACTGTTCTGGTGCAATCCCACGATGAATGTCACGGAGGAAATGCGAATGGTACGCAGACAACACAGTGCAAGCCGCTGACGAAGGATGACTACGAGTTACTCGTTTACACTACTATCGCTTAATTTCCCGGATTGATACTGACTTTATTCATCATCGAGTATCTTGGTCGTAAGAAGACGATGGCACTGGAATTCAGCATTTTCATGTCATTCACTCTTCTACTGTTCTTGTGTCTTGGAAGAACCATGGTCACGGTTTTCATTTTCATCGCTCGAGCGTTCATATCCGGCGCTTTCCAATGTGCTTACGTTTACACACCCGAAGTCAGTTTCGTTTTTAGACAATAGAAAAAAAACGTCGTTTTCAGGTTTATCCTACAACTTTGAGAGCCGTTGGCCTTGGAACTGCATCCGCTATGGGTAGAATAGGTGCAATATCATCTCCACTGGTCGTTCAGGTCCGAATTTGTTTAGTTTGAAAAGTAAACGGAAGAATCTGCTCTCGAAGCTTGATACTTTGAACTTAACGAAGATGATAATTCAAAAACTCCTAATTTACAAGTTTTAGTTTCAAAAGTCTCATTGAAGCTTAATCTCATTGATTATTTTTAGGTGCTTTCATCTTACTGGCTTGCACTTCCTATAGGCATCTACAGCGTAGCCGCATTCCTTGGCGTGTTCGCGGCAATTTCGCTTCCGATCGAAACCAAGGGACGGAAAATGGTGGTAAGCAAAAACTAACAATTTACTGGAAAATTCCTGCCATTTATGAGAAATGATAATTTTAGGAATCACACATGTAGCTCAACACCGCAGAAATCTCATTCCAAAGATATCCCTGTGATTTTGACCGAATTCCGGGTACCATAGCTTGTATAAAACAAAATTATGTTGTATGAAAGACCAATAAACAGAATTCTATTGAAAATTTTGTAGTTTTAGAAAAATCAAATATAAGATCTCGTTCAGAGTCATAAGTTTTTAGTATCCACTTTTAACCACAATGACTCACAATCAATTTCAACTGTACTCGTTTTATTTGCTTATTTCCTCTTGACAAGTTCAGATTCTTTTTCGACTTTTCTTTCCGGTCAAACTGATGACGCATCCATGCTTAAAAGTTGCAAAACACATACCGAAATTTTGTAGCTTCTATTCCTTACTACAATGCTTTGCTTTCTCTCTGCCTTGTCCGGCGAAGCCCTCTAAAAATTGACTCAAAAATCGATTTTTTCTAGCTCTACATAAAATGTTCTGTTTATATTGTCGGGAATATTTTAGCATAATACATAGATAGAAAATTATAACAGTTTTTTTCGAAGAAAGAAAAACACCGAACAACTCAAAACACTTTGCTCGCTCTAAAGTTCAATAGTACTGACTAGTATCACCATATGTGTAGTTTTCGTAACACGTCTTACTCATTGAACTTCTCAATTGTGCTGACTGTGAGAATGGCAAGATGACTTTTTATTTAATTTTAACCATGTCTAGAAATATCGTTCGATTTATTGTTAGTAGCTTGTTCCTGCCCGTGTTTAATTAATTTTTGCCGAAAATGAATGAATTCTGCGATCGATTTTCAACGTTCACAATTAATATTTCATCATCACCAGCGTGGAATGAGAATTGCAATTTCATTTGATTTTTAGCATTTATTGGACTGCAATAATTTAACGACGCAACTCGCGGTGAAATTATTTTCGAATAGCCCTTTTCTTCGAGCGTAATCAGCGAAAATTGCTCGAGTATTGATAAAATCGATTTAATTATTTTTTGTCAATTCTTGGTTTTTGATCACAAGTCGTAATTTCAAGATTCGAAGTTAAAATCGCTAAGCATCTTTATTTTTAGGGCCCGCAAGTGCTTTTTTTTGCGAAATTGAAGATACCGTTTTAAAACCTATGCCATTGACTTGGACCTGTTTTGGAAGCACTGAGCAGTTTTTTTTTTCCTTTTCCAAACCGATGTTTCTATCAAAAGTTGGGCATTGCGTACTTTCGAAAATAGCGACTTTCAAACAGGTTATCGTCGTTTGTCGTTGATCATTTTTTTGCTCTAAAATATGCAACATTCAGATTTATAAGAATATACTGGGTGCTTTCGAGTGGAACCTTCATGGAGTTTCAGAAAGTAATTGTTTAATAAATTTCGTTGACAACTAATTTCGAACTACTCCCGAACAATTCCGTGACATTTCACATTTTTTGTGAAATTCTTTTATCAGAGTACTCGATTTAATGTTTGTAGAAGATAAATTTTCACGAAATCGCATAATGAGGGAGATAATTAATGAGAACAAACAGCTAACCGATTTTTACTTCGCAAAGTGGGCGGAATTTGCGGACTCTAGTCATGTTATCAGTACTCAAAATCTTCCATTCAGAAGAAATTGATTCGTTTTCAAAACGTATACTTTCGAGAAGAAAAACCGTTGTCATGAGTCAGTAGTTTCTATGAATGGCAGGCTTTTTTGGATGCCTTTTTCCTTTTTGATTAATATAAAATTGATTATCAAAGATGGAAACTCAACAAAGCCCCGATGCTTTTCCTATTCTTCTCTTATCAGAAGATTACTGCAATCATTTTAATTCTGATTGCGGATTCTATTTTATTTTACAGCTTTCGAAGAATCGATTTTTTTTTCTAATTTTATATCATTATATATTAGTATGTTGAGCTCAAAAATTATTCCTAAAATTGTTTACTGCTAAAGTTAGAAAGTAAGTTTCGAGTGAGAAATTGAACATGAAGACACTAGTAATTTGGCCTAAAATATCATAATTCTTATGTGTTCTAAACATAACCAAATTTTCATGCTTTGAACTCTAATCTTTCGCAATCTCTGAATATAAATTTGATTTTGATCGAGTGACTGCTAGATGATCGATCAAATTCAAAGTTCATCGGGGCGGAAGTGAGGTCATTGCTCTCAGTCAATCAGGCGAGATTTCGTCAAAATTGATGGCAATCTGGCATCCATTCCATTACAACTTTTCTCATTTATCTCCAAGTTAAACCATATTATTCTTGAAAATTGATTTATCATGATTTTATCGTTTGATCTATGAAAATCATAAAAGTGTTTATTTCGTAATTTCATGAGTTAAAAATTTCATTTTGGTTGATGAACCTTTTTCGTCACCTTTTTCAGCAGATAAAAAAATCATTATTTATATTTGTAGCCTAGATGGAACTTTTCGAAAGATTTGCTCAAAAGCTTTTGTCAAATTTAAGATAATCGGTTCCACATGCTTTAATCATATCCTGTTGTAAGGATTTATCAAAGTTTTGAATAGGCTTGAAAATTGATCAGATTTTGCATTCTCGCATCATCTGAACCGCGTTTTTTATCTTGATAAATGCTTCATTGGACCGATTTCTGGCATTGAGCACAAGATAACTAAGAAGCTTATTTTGTGCGAATGAAATCTAATCGGAGCGATTAGCCTCGAGGATTATGAAAGCAGTGCGGCAAAATTAAAGAAGACACAAAAATAGTGCATCGAAGGATTGACACTAGATTTAATTCTGCATTGCAGAATTACTTTCCCAAAATGACGCTAAATTTCGTAAGTATCACTCATTTAAATGGAACTTTCTTTAGACTTGTCAGATATCATCTTCATTTCAGTTGACATATGATTTGTAAAAATCGAGTCTTAGTCAGGACAATAGCTATTCTCTTATGATGAACGTAATTTGTAGCTGCTTCTTGGCTATGATTTAAGTTCCTGCAAATATGTGTCATAAATGAATACCATTTCGTTACTCATTTTTAAAAAATAAAACTATGGCATGGCATATAAGACGTCCAAAATAAAACTTGATACTCATTGTCAACAGGACATTTACTTGAACCATCAGTCTTGATCGAACTTTCCGATAAAATCTTTCATTACTTGTTTTTTTCCGGCGCAAAAATGTATTTTTCGTTTTCCATAAGACGGTCACGAGACCATTGGAAAGTGAGTCATGTTTTGTGTTCGAATTGATCGATGTCATAGAAATAGAATGGGGGAATCTCTATGTTTGGTAGTCGAGTCACGTGTTTTGAATGATAACTGGGAGATGGAAAGGGATAATTTATGGAAGCTAAAATTGGTTTGGTCTCGAGGTTTGCATTTCATCAGTCTTTTCATCTTTCTCCCCTTTCCCTCGCATCTTTCTCTCCTCTTCCTCCCCTCTTCCTTTCTCTCTCCCTCTGCCTCATTTTTGTGCGTGTGCCAAGCCTTTTCATCGATCGGCTGCTGCCGATAATACTTTCTCTTTTTCTCTGGCCAATCCTCTCTATTTCTTTACCTTTACCTACACATTCTCTCATCGTTTTCGTTGCTCTGTTTTACCTCTTCGCGTTTCGCTTTCATTTCGACTCGCTTCACATCAAATTCAATGCCATTTTTCATGCTCATGATGCAATTAGGCCCAATTGATGAGGGTTATGAAATTCCTCGTTCTTTGACGCCTTTTTCTGGATATTTTTTGCAATTCATTTAAATACCATGAACTTTTGCCCAATTTATGCTGTCTTTCTCTGCATACAAATTTCGAAATTACATCGCAGAGTACAAATTTGTCAAGACATTCTCGAAAGCTCAATCAATTTTCGACTGCCCGACTAATCCATCATTTTCCGGTTCGTGTTATGATTTTTCGATTCAAACTGTTCTTTTCTTGCTATCATATGCATTTTTAACCATTTCTTGATCCGCTTTTCGGTTTTTGTTCGTCTCGACTTACAGTGTCGTTCACTTCTTAGCACCATTCTTTCGTTTCGAATAGACAGATTAAAATGCCGTTTTCGGCGACCTTTACCCTAATCATGTAAAGCAGACTAAAATTTGACACTTTCAACATAACTGTTCTTCTCTGAATTTCATTCTCATGCATAGACGTTCAAATTTTCTATTATCTTCGTGAATTTTCATGTCGCTATAACGAAACTTGAAGTCGGGAAGGCATCATGACATGAGACAGGATCAAATAGTATCGAAAAAAAATGTAAATTCCTAACCTCCTCAACTCTATACGTTACTATCTCATGTCTTGATGTCTTGCGGTTTCTATATTTGCTTCGATAAATCATGTGCTATTTTCAGCTGATCAGAACAATAATGATGGCAGATTCATTAGGAAAATTGAAGACGTTCTTTACAAACGATCAAAAGGACAGGAAGTCGAACAAGTCAGCGTCGAAGAAGAATTACATTCGGCCTGAAGGCGACAGGGACGACAAGCAGCGGAGACCCGGCAGCTCCACAAGTACTCACCACGATGACGTTCACCATGTATGTCAGATTTTTTTCTTAAATTATTTTGGAATTGATTATAGAAATTAACCTTTGACTTTTTATTCAAATCATTCATAATCAACTCTGAATGAAAAGGAATTTCAATTGAAAATAATCAAATTACCATCTTTTACCTAAACCGCTATAAAATAGGAACAATTCAAATCGTAGCAAAGTATCATTTTCTATATTCTATCTCATCAGAATATTCATCATGAAAATCTCTTGAAAAAGGACACTTGATTATGAAATTGTTATGCTTCTTATGCGCTTGAACCTCCACTTCAGAATCATTATAGTTTGGAGTGTGTGTTGAGGTTCTTCATTGACCAAAGAAGCTGAAACTGTTTAGTAACTTTGCCCCTTATAGATTTAGGAATGTCAAAGTTAAATCCTTTCTTGAAGGAAGACCCTTTCAGGCCAAAATATCTCGCTAATATTTGATTGCGGATCCCTTTATGTATCGATTCTTCGTCGAGGAATTAGGCTTGCAGACCCATTTCCATATAATTTCCCACTCTTTCCTAAAATCCATCTATGACTGTTGTTATAGTTTCGCGTGTGCTTGACTGCCCTCTGGCTTGGCAAAAAGCCGTTCCTCTTCTCATCTAAACTAGCAACTTGCCCCTAAAGTTTCATCCCCCTGCTTCTACATCCACATTCCATTCAAATCAACTTGTTCCTCTTCCTTTCCCTCTTTTCCATTACTTTCTGCCCAAATCTCAGCGCGTCTCACTGAATTATTCAGGCGCTGATCCGATGTTTCTGACATTTTACATCACATTTCTATATCTTATTTTCTAAATTTTTGTTTTTTTCTAGGAATTTCATATAAAATTTATTTTTTCATTCCCAAGGAAAAGTTCCCCACCCTTCTCCACTTTAGGGAAACTTTCTCAGGGTTGCTCTTAATAGACTCGAAATCGTTCAATCAAAACCGAAACTTCATATCCGATTAACGAAAAACCAATTTGCAGTGATTATTTTATCAATACCATTCAGCATTTCAATTTTTATCGATCCCGCGACTCATAAACTTCATGGTAATCTTGTGTAAATTTATTTTTAGCGGCATTGTTTTCATAGGAAATGAGAGTAAACATTCGTGCGATTGGTTTATCAGTTTTCAATTCAGAGATCATTGTGATTTGAAATTTTTTTTTTTTTAAAACCCTCATATTTTGTGAAGCGTAAAAAATTATGAATCACTGTAGTTCGCGATATTTGAATGCGTCGTGAAAATGTTTCTATTCGATGCGACAATGCAAAATGATGCAGAAGAGTCGAGTGTTTAGTCAAAAACTTCCCTATTAGTCCACTCTTTTCGTAAGTGTTCTGAATGTTCCAAATGCATATGACGCAGAATATGATTCTTGAACTATCAGATGATGATTTTTTGAGATCTCGATACATAACGATAAATCACGTTTACATGCTTTTCGAAAATTTTTGGCGTTTGTACGTAGAAAAACTTATTACAAACTTTGATAGCATCAATTAGATAAAATCTAAATTTCTGTGCTAAGGAATGTAATTCTTGGCTATGTCAATTCTATGATGCCAGTACCATGTTTACTCTTATCTACGAATTTATAAAAAAAAAAAGACACCAAAACTTTTCCATTAAAAATTCTAGAATAGTACGCAGTTTTCTGATCTAAATTTTACGTACGTAATATTTTTCCTGATGACTCACGATCAGAGATGATTCGTGGTACATAAGCAATTGTGTGCGCTCATCTGCTCTTTCTGCGTGTTTTTTGTCGATTTGAAGAGCTTTTCTCAGATATTGTTATTTCTGTATCTATTTCTGACCTCCCAAATCCCTTTTTCCTTTCACGAAAGGTGCTCACAGATATCGAAAATCTTACCCTTTCCTGTTATCCTGTTAAATTGTCAAAATTTCCATGCCTAGATTCATGTTCAATTCCATAATTGAGGAACATTTGGGTAGTTTTACCTTAACTGTGCGCGCCCCACTCTTCACCAACTTGCTTTATCCCGCGTATTTCATTTCATATACTCCATTTGACTTTTGCGACTTTCACTGAATATTTTACGATTGAAACGCAGCTTTTTCATCAAGCCCCATTACTCTTCTTTTCTTGGGGAAAAACGCACACCAACGACTTATTATTTACTGTGTCAGAGTCAAGGTCGCGTTTTTCTTCAAGTTAGGCTAAATCTGAGATTGACTGTTTTCAGAAGGAATATGCAGCTTTGGATTCACTTATTCAATTTCGAATTAGCACTTATAATCCTTAGCTTTAGCTAAATAGCCTATTCCAACCTCATTTGATTATTTATCATGCGGTTTACACTAATTCTGTAGGTAATTAGGATAGAAAAAATAGACATGTTCAGTAGAAGATCTAATTTCTTACTATGCGGTAGTGTTCATTTCTACCTTGACGGTGGTTACTTATTTTCTATCTAGCTTCAAATCCTTTTTCTCCTTGTCCTGCAGAGGATTTCTTTCGAAGAAATGTTGTAGGAACATCTTCAAACTCTATTCCCAAAATTACCCTTTCCAATGCTCATGCGCTTCATTTTTTCATAACTTCATCACTCGAAAATTCCTTCTGGATAAGTTCAAAGTTTGCCTTTCCATTCTTCCTTCCATATTTACGTGCTCACAATAGGCGGATTTCAACAGCACAGTACACGCGGTCTCTATTCAATTGAAATCGGATACTTCTTATTTTATGGAAGAGTGGTAAGCGGATAGAGAAAATACAGGAAGGAATGCGAGTGTAACGCTTCTGCAACTGCGCTGCATCCGGTCTGCTGGTTCTGTCTTATGCCTGATGCGGAGGGAGCGTGCTTTTTTGCCGCCCGCTTTCCGTCTAGCGGTCAGCAGCCGTCGTCCCTCTTTAGCGCGTTTTTGCCCCACCGCTTATTGGCCAGCATTTTCCTTTTAGCCACTTGCCACCACTTTTTCCTCACCATTTCAACCAACGACTTCTGCCACACATTTCCTCGTTTTCAATGGACTGTCTAGTAATTTCCAACTGACATCATTAGATTTTCTAGTGAGTTTTTTCTCCTTTCGAAAGTGACCACTACATTAGAGATTCTAAGAGTTTCTTCGTGTCATCATATTTTTTCTTTTGTTTTAAATTTTAGCTACCTAGAACTACGTCGAATTTTCAAGAATTGCTCTGAATATTCCACTGGAATTCTGAATCATATTTTTTCGTACGCTTGATCCATCATCAGGCATACATTTTTTTTTTATCATTTCACATTCTTCGGTTTTTCTTGCTGCTTTCCTTTATCATATCATTTCCTACAGACATTTCGCATACAAATTATCCCCAAATTTGCTGATCTTTGCCAAGCAAACTTTCGTATCATCTCTAGCCTATGGCTCCCCCTTCTGCATGTCCATCTTCACACCTTTCTGCTTGTTTCTTGTTGCTTTTCATCGAGTTGCTCTGCAAATCGTTCGGCTGTTTGTCTTCGCATTCAGTCATTCCTTGGGGGTGTCTCGTGTCTCTTCCTCCCTTTCTTTCTTTCTTTCTTGCTTGCCTTCCTTTTCATTTTGCTATTTCTAAGCCGAGCCATCGTCCAATTGCCTTAGCACCTAAGCGAGAGCTAAGACTAAGGCGACTGGTCACTCAAATTTGCACATTTTGCTTGCCATACTCATGCTTGGGCAGAAAATTGACACTTTCTGATATCTTTTCTGTCAAACACATGGCAGTTTCTTTTCTTCAAAAGCTTTCAAAACTCGTTTGAATCTTTTTTACGAAACCCCGTTTGAATATTCTGACATCAAAGTTCCCGTATTCCAATAATTTAAAAACCAAAAGCTAAACCTCGATTTATTCGATTTTTTTCAAAGCAAGACGAGTTTGAAATCTCGCCAACTCCTTTGCGAACTTCCCATTGATACTTTCTCTTCGTTTGAAAAGTCCTTTTGATCATGAATTTTCTTTTGCAGGTGAATAAATTTCCTCTCAGTTGGATTCAACTTCTCATCTCTTGAATTCCTCGGTCGGTCATTGGATCGTCTCGCTCGAGCGAGTCTTTGTCTCTTCCTCCCCCGACCTGTCACAAAGTTTTCACAGCAGTAAATCCTCGATCTTTCTCTATCCTTCTTCATCCAAATCTCTTGATCCTAGACCTAGGCATTATTTCTTAGTCAGCTAAGAATTCTAAGGTTGTTCATCGAGGTTATTTTCATAGCAAGTTGATATACATACATACATATGCAGTCTGCTAAGATATTTAACGGAAGATTTTATTATGTCAAATTCGAATCAGGACTGTTCTCAATGCCTCGACTTTTCTTGAGAATCCAAACTTTTCATCTTTTCTGATTCCAATTATTCCGACCTATTTGTCATGCTTACTTCGGAACAACCTTGGTCCGCAAGTAAGATCTGACTTAAGCTCTGCCTAGATCTATCTGATCCCCTCATATCCTCGGTCAACAATTCTCACCCTTACTCCTCTCCACTCTTCTGCCCGGCATGTTTGCATCATCTTTCGGCTTCAGGCTTCGGCTGCCACTCCCGTTCTCTATTTTGTATGCGCAATCAGTCACTTCAAATCTTTGCTCCAATCGAGCATCTTTTTACGTTCTACGTGCTTTTCACATACAGTTCAACGCCTTTTCTCTCACTTGATTTTTACACTTGTTGAAAGAATCATACGATCTTTCAACGCCTATCTTTCATTAGTTATCTAGTGAATTGAACGAAAACTAATTTATTTCAATTTTCTTCTAATTAGACCATCTCATAGGTATCCTTAATCGAATTATGATAATCTTCACTAAATTATTCTTCTTAAATATCCTAAATTTGTAACTGACGTAATATTTTACTCATCGTTTCTTCTTTGATTATCGCAATGTTTGCTCAATTGCGTGGCCCTCAATAGACTTTCTTTAGTACTGACTGAAAATGCGTTGCAAATTCACGCGGGGTCGGATTCGCGTGGCGCCGAATCGAGGCGAGCCCATATTTCAGTTGGATATTTTCTGTCCTCAGAAGGTCATCATTTATTCTTAAATGAATTTAAGAAGAAAAATATAGATCAATGACAAACCTTCTTTCTTTTCTCATTCATTTTTTTATCAGATAGGAATTCTTTAAAATAAGCTACCTTGATATCAATTGATATAAAATAATGAAGCAGTGCAGAAATTAAAATAAATATTTTATTTTTAATAAATAGTGCAATTTTAGGAGGCCTGTGATCGACTACAGCACTACAAGATATTGGAGCATTTCGTTGAAGAGACTACGAAGAAAGGCATCGAAGGACTCATTAAGGAATACAGGTTTGTGAAATTGGAGATTTTAGCCAAAATAATCGAAAACAATGAAATTACAGGAAAATGGACGGTATACACGACAATACTGAGACCTGTGATGCGTTCAAAGCTAATATGCTGAAAAATAGATATTCAGGTAAATTGTTGAAACTCTTGATCGATCACTCTAACATTTCACTTTGAATACAATTTTTTTATTTAGCACAAGTATGGCTCAAAAATTTCGATATTTTGATTTGATTTCTTAGAAAGTTTGCATGGTTTTGAAAAGAAAACGGAACGTTTCAATAAAACCATACATTTTGCATTTTTTATAATTAGCCAACATTTATTAAATGTTTGCAGACGTAGTTTGTCTCGATCGAACACGGGTAAAATTGAAATTAGCCGCCAATCAGCTGGGAGATTACATTCACGCCAATTATATCGTCACTGATAGCAAACTGCTCGAGAACAAATTTATTTGTACTCAGGTAATATCTACGATTTTTCATCACATTTCAACAAAATAATTACTGTTATACACATGGATTTGAATTGCCTAAAATGGTTCATAGTGATTAGAAAATGACATGTTTGTTGGCTGATTGTCAAAAAATAGTCAGATGGGGAAAAGGGGAGGAGAAATGAAGTCAAATGTGGAGAGGGGGACCACTTGAATCAACACACACACTACAAACTGCTATCGAGTGGATGAATGCTCTTATGTAGTGGAACACTGCGCTAAATTAGGAAGCACACTGAAACTCTAGCATATGACAGTTCAAAACGACTAAAGTTGATTTGTACAAACATTAAGAAACGACGCATTATATAATGATAGCTAATTTTTGAAGTATAAGAAGGCAAAATTAGGTAGTACATTTAACCTTCAAGACATGACGGTTAATTTCGACCTCCACAAACATAAAAAAATGCAGAAGTTACAGAAAAATTGACATGAAATTAAATTATGTACATTTGCAAAAAAGAAACATTTCAGGGTCCACTATTTTCTACGATAGACGATTTTTGGCGAATGATATTCCAAGAGCGAATCGCTACGATTCTAATGTTGTGCAAGTAAGTTGAAATTGAAAGAAAACAAAAAAAGCTAAATACTATTTGTTAGACAAAATGATTATTTTGAATGAGTGTTTTCCAGACCTGTTGAAGACGGTCGTCCGAAGTGCAATGTCTATTGGCCTGAGAATACAGAAGACTCGAAAGAAGTCGACTCTGTGCTGAAAGTCACGAATCTGTCCGAGGCCAGTGATGAAACCGGCAAGAGCATCCAACTCAAAGTTGAACTTCATCCCGATTATGGTATATAAATTTGGTCGGATAAAATTCTAAGATAACGATAACTTTCAATCGACAAATCTCTCATTAGAACTCAATCCGAAGCACAATTTTCAAAACTATTATACTCGTCAAACAACTTTTTACCCGGAGTTTTCCAATAGAATAGAAACGCTAACTAAAAAAGACGACTTTTAATGCAATCCCTTTTCAGTTGTTAGCGAAACTGACGGTCTATCATCTAAAGATCCTCTCATCGTGAATCTCCGACAATGGACGAATTGGCCGGATCGAGGCGTCCCCCTGGAAGAATGTCATACGGTTCCCTGCAAATTGCTCGGAATGGTTCGGGCTGCTCCATGTGTTGTTCATTGCAGGCGAGTGTAATTCAAATATACTTTGAAAAACTAAAGCTCTAAACATCATACGAAAATTCTCGACGATAAATAATCACTCTTTTGGGAAATTACTGAATGACGAAGTGACGTATGGCGGAGTTCTATAGTTAGAGATAGACGAGAGAATGAAATTTGAAGGAAATAGCGTGAAAAAACACTCCGCCAATAGTAGTTGCCACTTCCCAGCTTTTTGTT
>LIAE01008102.1:0-34447 GCA_002287525.1 Diploscapter pachys | reverse complement strand
CCTAGCGAATTTTCGAATATTAACGACCGGTCTCACGAAACAGGTAAGCAGAAAACAAACACAAAACAGAACATTTTAAGAATAAAAAATATCCCGAACTAAATGACTCGTTTGTTTGTTCAAATAGGTAATTACTCATCAAAACACCTAAAATTTTGGCATTCAAATCAAACATATTTCCTTTCAAAAGTGGAAAAATTTTCGATTTGTCCACCACAAATAACTTGGTTTTTTCATACGAACGAGAGAATCTTGATAATATCTTCAGAGAAAAAGTTCCTAGAAGGGTTTTGGGGAATGAAAAAATTACTCAAAAGGCAATGAGCGACTTTCAAAAGAGGGAGTGGGGGCTTAGAAAAGAATGAAGGATGGGGAGAGACAAGGTAGACTGAAGAGATGCGAGAGAAAAAGGAAAACGAGCAAGTGAAGTGAGTGAAGAGAGGGAAGAGAAGCAGAATGAATTCGAACGAAAAGAGACATGAAAGGAGAAACGACGAGTTCTTCCTTTGGCTGGGTTGAGTTTTCTCTGCTTCTTTTCTGCTTTTCGAAATAAACGGGCGAATTATAAATCTCACGCCGAAAAATGCAACATTGACAAGGAGAGGTAGAGGGAGGTAGGAAATCTGAAATAAGATGTTTGATTTTCAAAATACCATTGATCATTAAAAATGTATTTATATGTTTCAAAATCTAATAACTATAGTTCTTCATTCTAGAACCTAGCGAAAGACCTTGTCCATTTCAAAATGGAATTTCTTTGCACTTGAAAACTTTATCTTCCTCTAATCACCAGAATGGAGAATAAAGATTCAATACAAATAAATTTGGCTTTGAAACATACACAATCAATCTTCGAGACTAAAGGATTTCTGAAAACAAACCGTCTGGGGTTCAATCCGAATCGGACAAATCGATGTAGCTGCCTCCGGTCAGTTCTGTCGCTGCTCGCTTCGGCTTCGGCGGGGCCACATCGTCCTGAAAATGCACTGATTTGAAAACCAAAATAAATAAAATATGTTTCATCGCGAATAGAAAATAGGTACTTTTCACAACGGGTATTTGATCGCTGATTTGTTTGAAATAAAATAGGGAGAATCGATAAAACTGCTCACCTTATCATAGATATCATCATCCAAATTTCTTCTCTTTTGTTTGGGTTCCCTCGTGGAGGAAGGCATCATTGACGAGGAACTGGTGTTGTTTCTAAATTCAAGTTTAAAATCTGTTATCAATTCTTCTTTCTCCAAAAATATACTTTTCATTCAAATATGAAAAAATAGAAATAAAGTTTGGGAGGAAAGTACTCATTATCTAAAAGAATGAAGAAATAGAAATCGAAATCGAAAATACCGATTTCCCCTGAGCGTCCTGGAAGTACCCGTCGCGTTGTCCTTTTCGTCGTTGAGAATCTCGATGACCGTGAACAGCTGCTGGTAGCGGTTCCGTAGAGGGGCTGCCTTCTCGAACCTAAAAACCACGATAAAATCACCGACTAAAAATGGGATGTTTTGTTTGGAAATCTCCAAAAGAACCAAACCGATTATATGCCCTTCTGCATATCCTATATATGTCGATTTTTTAAACAGACCCAATCAGAGAATAAAAATTAAAATTGCAAATATTCGATAAAAATTATTTTTTAAAAAAAAACTTACGATTTAGCAGCAGCAATGGCATCCTGAATGTAGTTTTTTGCAAGGAACTGCTCGGCCATTTTCTTGCCCTTTGTCAGGCACAAATTCGTGAAATTCTCCATGTGAGCCAGAACCTGAGAAAAATCAGTTTATTTAAAAATGGAAAAAAAAAATCCTAGAAAGTTCATTGAATTCGAATTCTTCATATCAAAACCACTATTTAAAAAGTCGTTCAATTTTCCAAGAAGTAGAAAAAATACCTGTTCAAGCGGTAATTTCATATGACTCGCCGACCCGGCTCGACCCGTTTTTCTGCTCATGTCTCGAAGGGAAGTGCTGAAGTTTTTAGTTGAATTTCACGGTTTTTAAATTTGTGAAGATAATATACGAAAAACAATTGTTTTTTGCTTGCAAATAAGATCAGAAAAATGAATAAATAATGACAAGCTTCCGTATTTCTTTGAAACAAAACAACAAATATTTCACTGCATGTTTTGCCATCTCAAAAATCATAACTTATCAAAAGTCGAATTTATGTTTCAATTTCTCGAAATAATAATCGTATTCCTGCATCTATTAACTTATGGAACGCATTTAAATAACTAAATAATAAAATCATTAACCTCGTAGAATTAGCAGTTCCCTGTGGCATGAGAATGTCCCCTGCAGAAATGGTCTTCCTGATTAAACCCCCAATGTGCTCGGCCACTTTGTTCGCTATGTCCACGTCATCTATCAGAATCTAAAATTGCTCTTTCTTAGTTTCTTGGAAAGTTAACAAAGCTCATTCATATTGATTTGGAGGCATTATTCATCTTTTCCTTTCTATGAAGTTTATTTTGTCTCGAAAGTAAGCGACATTTCTGTAAAAGCGCTAGATGAGCTGAGCAAATCCGTTAAGGAAATTTCAAATTGCTTTATCAAATCAAAATCGCCTGTTTTTATAGACTTTTGATTGTATGATTTTGCTGAAGCCTACCTTGATCGCGTTCACAGTGAATCGGTCATCTTTGGACGGTTGGCGAGCCAGAATGTAACGCATCAGGGACATCGAGGGGTCGCGATCTGCAAATTTAAGTTTCAAAAGCCATTCTCTAAAGAAAGTATCATTTTATTTTTAATAGAATCACAGTATCACTCGTTAGCACAAATTTACAAGAAAGCAATTTTTGGAAAATGAAGTAAAAGAGATAAGAGAACATTCTAGAATTGAGGAAAGAACAAACCCATTCTCCTGAGCAGGAGCAGAATGTTGGTGAGCGCTTCTCGGTGTTTTTCCGCATTCAGTTTCGGAATCGACGGGGCGATCCAGTCTATTGGAACGCCTTCTGCGTTTACTAAAAAGGAAATTTTAAGGATTACGGTAATTTTCAAAAACAAACTATCGAAAAAAAACAACTAAATTCGCCTTCTCAATACGAACAATATAAAGGAGAGTATTATCTAATTGAGGCCTTTTTTCTAATGAAATTTAAGAATTGCAAAAAATTTACCCAATTGCCAGAAAATCCATTGCGAAGTGGTCTCCCAGTCCAGCGAGGCAGTGATCATCGCGGACATCGAATCTTTCCGAAATATCGTCACGTTTTCGCTGAAACTTCAGAAATAAGCATTATTTTCTACGTTTCAGGGTTGTTTCATAAAGAATTATATTAACTCCAGGGCGTTAATGTTCGTTTAGGCAAATAATGTTGTTTCAAGATAACTTCTCGAAAGTTTTTAAACTCTTCGAAGATTCAGGCGAATTAGTTCGTAGTCATAAAGTAATTTGAAAAATCTTTTCTAAAACTATTATTTCGAAAAAGATACTAACATAGCGATTTCCCCGACCAGATCATGGAGTTGTGCGCCATCGATTCCTTTGCAGATGGCGCCGATCAGATCCGGGTTGATTTGTGCCTGGAACTGGTCGAGAACATAGGGAACCAGGTAGCCGAACAGTTGGAAGTCCTCCACGCTTATATACTGCAAAAATTTGAGGGTTGATTTGAAATGTTTGATTTTATTTTAAATTTCATGGTCAATCGACAGATTTTTGAGGATCAACTAAGGATGATCTACAAATTTACTATCGCTTTGGAACTTATCCCTAATTTTCATAAATATCCATGAAAAAATAGTAAAATTTGAAAAAAATATGGTAAATATTTTGAGAAAATCATTGGAGTAACACAAGAAATTAATTTAAAAAAAAAAAAAACCAACCGCTAAATCCTCACAGAGCATGTCGATTTCGTTCTTCCCGCAACAATCCGCAATCTCCTTGTAAATCGCGTTCGCGTCCACTTTCATCTGAGATTCTATTCCTGAAAAAAACGATGAAAACACTTTCAAAATAGAAAAAATGCAATCTATTGAAAAGTTAGATGTTTGGAGGAATTTTTGAAATGAAATGTGATTCTGGTAATAATAAACAAAAATTCGAATTTTCTAAGAAACTCGAAAATGCACTTACCAGATTTCATGAAGACGAGCAGCAGATAGGTGATCGTCTCGTCCCTGTCTCGCATCGAGGCGATCAGAGAGACGATAGTTCGCTGGATCGGCTCGTTTTCCGCTGTGAAACTGAAAATTCAATTATTATTTCAAAATATAAAATAAGTTTCAGACAAGCGATATTAGAAATTCCGTACTGAAGTTTACAATTCATTAGCCGAACGGAGAAATATATAATGAAGAATTTCTATAGCGATATTTCATTACAAAAGTATCTTGCCACTAAATCGGCATTAGAAAACAAATAAGAAAAAGTGAGTTGTAAATGCAAATAACTGATTAAAAAATGCCTACCAAAGATTCCTGAAGATGACGAATAGGGAATGATTGAAGAATTGGTCGGTGGTGTCCTTGGACTCAAATGCGACCACCAGACTGTCGCCCTCGTTCGCGCCCTCGATCGATAGGGTTACTGCAACTTTCGAATTAGCATATAAATCGAGGATCCTAATTTTACCCGGCCCGATGAGCACCAACAGGGCCTGTGCCAGGTTCTCGATCACATCGTCGTCCACGTCGGAATCCTGCAAATTAGAAATTTGAATTGTTAAAATTTCATTGAGAAACGAGAAGAATAACTTTTTCCTAACTACAAAAATGATAAAGCAAATTTGAAACGTATGAAATGCAATGTGTAACTAGTTTCTCTTTTCAAAATCAAACCAACTTTTAGCTACGGAAAAACAATGGGGTTAAATTTTAGATTTTCTTTATAAAATATGGAAGACTCGAAAACTTACATCATCGAGCAACTTTTGAAGAATTTTCTGGACGCCTTCGCTCTTCTCGTACATGTCCAATTCGGCAGATTTGAAGTTCTCCCTAAAAGTAACAATAAATTTAGAAAAGCTGGAAAAAAAATCAACCTCATTCCCTCGACGATATCCCTCCACTCGCCGCGCAGACCCTCGATCGCCTGGGCCAATTCCTGCTCGCGACGCTGCTTTTCTCGCTGAAAATTCGGCATCAACTTTCTCTGGATTCTTTTCTCACTAGCTTAGAAAATCTAGATCCCTATTTAAATAAGTTTCACATGTTATATCAAAACTTGGTTGAAATAATTATCGATATGCTAGGGGTTAGATAAAATAAAAAGTTAAATAAAACATGTTCAATAATTTCTACTTCAGGTAAGTTTCAAAAATGTCTAAATATGTTTTTGTGGACGGAAAAAAAATTAATAAATCAGATGGATCGATTGTTAAACAAAAGAAAAGCATTGAACAAATTGGCCCCACCTCCTGTTCGACTTCATCCGAACTCTCGTCATCAATCATTTCCTCGTCCAGCCCAAACTGCTCCATCTTCACGCCTCCACTCGGATGCACATTCGAGAAGGCAGTTCCCGTAGAACGGGCTGCGGGTTTCTCTTCTTTCCAATTTGCAGGATTTTCTGAAATTAGCATACCATGAAAATATACTGAATCTCTCTAAAAATTATTCTTTCAAGTTTCTTTTTTCAATTGGCTACATCTTTTTGCTACAAATCATCAAGGATTGTAAAAAATCAACATATCATCTTTTCGAAACATCAACCTAAATGTTTGAAAATTCCGACAAAATTCAATGAGAAATTTGTGTACCTGTTTCAAGTTTCGCTGCCTTTCTACTTGCAGCCGATTCCGAAGAATGACCCGGTTTGAGTTGGGGATTCATGACGATCGAAAATGAGCCGCTTCTGCTCTTTTCCACTGGAGCGGCAGAAGTCCCAGAAGATGTCTGGGCTGAAAATGTTTATCTTTCATTTTTAGAGAAATTTTTTGCTAGAGCAAACTTCGAGAAATTCTAAATTCTAATTGAACATTGTTTTGTTCACTTGAAAGTTTAATCCTCAAAACTTCGCTATTTCTAAGTTATCGAAAATAAACTCGAGTTAAACTTTTATCTACCGATATTTGATCCCGAGTTCGATTGAATTGCACTGGAAGACGGTGACTTGACTGGTTTCTCTTTGACATCTTCTGATTTTCTGAAATTGTTCGAATAAGTTCCAAGAATTACATAAAGTTCGATAGTTTCTAGACTGTTCGATATGTGTACCCGTGTCTGGACCTTATAAGAATGGAATATAAAAAGTAGAATACAAATTGACATACACTTCAGAAGCCGTAGGTCCTTCATCACTTCTGACGAAGTCTTTCCACAATTTTCTCACTTCCTCTCGGATCGCCTTGTCCAGACGAGAATTCTCCAGAATAGCCACCAGAGAACTAAAACTAACTTTAAGAAGTTGAATAATGAAAACAGATTTCAAATATCCTCCTACTGAAAGAAGACAGATGATATGGGTTTGTTTGTGTAGTAGAAATAAGTGTCATAATACAATTTAAATTTCCGACGATTGAAATAAGTTGCAAAACCACTTCAAAATGTCTTTTCAACGGATAAACGGTAATAAGTAATCATGTTGAACATAAAATTAAAATACCCTACCCTTGATAGCAATCAGCAATGGGGCGCATCGCCTGGTTGATTGCCTTCTTCATCGACTCTGCCAATGGAGGGTGTAATACGGGGACTGTCTGAAAAGCCAAAGATTAGTTTCATAAGCTTCAAAAAGTCTTAAAAATCGATGTTTCAGAATTATGATTATTTTCAATTTTAATTTTACAACTCAATGGAAGTAGATATATTGAAAAGTGTATATTTCAAAATTATCTTCTTTGCATTACTATTTCAACGATTTTCAGCGAATCTCCTATCGCGTAAATATCACCTTGCAAACGAATTCGAGAATGGAGTTGGCGAATGGGTGGTGCAAGTTGAGATAGAAGCGAATGAGAGCGATGACGGGCTCGATCGCGTAGTAGGGCACTGAGGGCTCGTAGAACATCCAGTCCATCCACAGCACCATCTTGCACCATTGCTGCTCCGCGCCCACCTGAAACAGAATGGTAAAAAATAGCATGAAATTAAAAATGAATTCCTACTTGAAAAATGTAAGCTCCTTGGAATGCAACTAAAACTTCTTATTTACCTGAAGCCTATTCGAACCTTTTAAGGAGCCAAAATGAGTTTTTCGGAGAAAATAGGAATAAGGTTAAAAAAAAGGAACCATAAGATTCTCACCGCCGCACTAACGAGCAACAAATTGATGAGATGAACCCTCGACTCGACAATCAGATTCATGTCTTTGACCGTGAAGTACAGGATGTAACGAATCAGCTCTGCACGCATTGAACTTGCATCCGGATCGCGTAGATACTCAAAATGACAGAATATAGTATGTTTCAAAGAGAACCCAAAAGCATGGAGTATTCGACGTTATAATCGACAGGCGAGTTAAAAATATTGTCGATAAGAAAGAAAGAAACTAACCGCATTCGAGAACCATTCGAAGTATTTCTCCAATTGTGGTTGTTTAACGTGCAGAAGCATGAATTCTACTTTTCTGGCGATCTGAAAATTCTCTTTTTGAAATAAAATATTTTTCTGGAAAAAATCGGCTGTCTTAGTGCTGAAAAGTACAAAATTCAACTTTTCAAGTCATCTATTTTTGAACTGACTGAACTCAGCAAGAAAAACGATAAAAATTATAAATAAATAAATAAAAAATCTCGAACCTCCGGCGCGACACGATTTTGATGGAATTGTGGATGCACAGAGCGGAAGAACAATTCATCGAATGCTGAGAAAATCAGTTTTTTTTCTTCAGAAAAACAAAAGAACTTACTATTCAAGTGGAACTTGTTCGGCTCAGAGACGTACTCCTTCCAGAGGGCAGAAATTTGTGCAATTTTGCTGAGTCTCAGCAAAATCAGACCCAAATCACGACCCAACATTTGGGAGTCCTGAGGACGTAGTCTGAAAATGACGATTTAAAAATTTTAGAATTTACTTTCTAAGCAATCTGTTAGTCTATTAAAAACAAGACGTTGTGCTCGTTTTATAGGAATGAGATGAAACCTATTTAAAGTACAAACTTTCAAATGTTTGATCATTCTAAATCATGAAGATTTTAATTTTTATAGAAACAACAACTTTCTTCCAATATTCAAATAAAAAAATAACCTGATCAAATAGACGACGAGATTGACCATGCTCTGTTTGAGTGGCTCGTTTACAGGAGCGTTGCCCAGGTCGATGATGAGATGGGCGAAAGTGGCGATAGAGACCTGGGCCAACAGGGCGCCTGGCTTGAGGGAGGCCACCCACGGCTCGTTCTCCAAGAGCAGGTTCGTCAGACCGGAAGAGGTCTAAAAATAATGTTTCAAAAAGGGTTGATTTGCTAGAAAGTACCATCAAACTTTGCTGTGATCATAAAACTCAGGAGATTTTAAGATTTTAGCTGCTGAATAGACGTCAAAGATGGCTTTTCTCGTTCGACGAGTATTGTATAAATATTCCTCGTCGCATTATCGTTGAAATTTCTTTTATAACAACTCGAAAAGATTTAAAGCAAGTTTTAAACATGCTATTTAAACTCTAGCATCTTTTTCAAAACAGTCCTCTACTTTTTCATCTTCTCAGATTGGCGATTTTCAATGAAAAGTCCCACCCTTAATTTGCTCTGCCAGTCTCCGGATCCATTGAGGCACCGGACGAGGTTCATTATCACGTTGTCGATCTGAAAAATCTTTTTTTTTCAAAAATTGTCACTTTTTGAAATTCTGGCAACCACATATCCGTTTAAATTTCGCACCCCTCCTGACGCACGAACCTGCAAAAATGACAACCCAACCCGCGAGTGTGGCCTTTTATTGGCATTTATTTTTTTCCTAAAGACAAAGAATTTCTCGAACCTTGGGAATGTTCATTTTGATGCCCTCTCTGAAGAAGACGATGATCTGGTTTCGGGCGACTTCCTGCAGCTTGGGATACAGTTCGATGAGCACCATGTTCATATGACAGAGCACTGTGTACCACTGGTCGGGCGAGAGCACCGTCATGTGATTCAGCCACTGAAGCTCATTTTACAAAATTCCCTACTAAAATCATCATATTTGAACTCTATAAAATCACTGAAATTAGAGCTTTGAGTTAAGTTTCTTAAAATTGATCCACTGATTATTTCTTTAAATTCCACATGATTTTTCTTCTGGAAAATAGCAACTCCTGAACCTTCTGATACTCGCTGGGCTTGGTGAGAAAGTGGAAGAGAAGACCGAGGAGAACCTGCTCTCGGGACGGACCGTCGCCTGCCATTTTCAGCAGGATGTCTGAGGCTTCCTGGAAAATGCTCAATAAATTCGATCTGAATAAGTTCATAAATTCTTGACAAAAATAGAGGTGTGTGACAAAAAGATGCAGCGAGATTAGCGCTTTCTTCCATAAATAAATTATATCTATATATAATACAGTATTCGAAATAAAATCAGATTTTTCCCCGAAAAAATTCTCGATTAACCTTATCACTGAGTCCGTTGATTTTGGCAGCGACATTCGTGGACTGGACGGCCATGTTGAGCGCGTTGTCGTTCGGATTGTCCGCCCTGTTCCGCATGTTCACCAGCGCGCACACGCGCGCCAACATTTCCGGATCAGCCATCAACTGGCTGCAAAAATCGGAAATAAAAAATCCCGATAAAAATAAAAATGGAGCGATGAAATCGAAATTTTGAAAATTCAAAAAGCTCTAAAACATTAGACAGTGTTTTAGAATGTTCTGGGACTTTAAAATAATGATTCCAACAGGAAAGAATTCCAAAAATGGAGGAAAAAGAAGAAAATCGATCAGAAACGAATTTTCAAAGTGTGCAGCGAGAAAATGCAAAACTGTTGCACTGTTGCGTTTTACATTCGGTTTGAATTTGATTTTCGTCAAGTTGTCAGTTTTTCTCGATTTTCTTCGCAACTCTTGTGATTTTCCATGAATATTTCATCAAACTGGCCTAGAATATGGTAGAAATCACCTAGATTCTATCGTGGTCTTTCATTTTTATTTCAAAATATCATCGTCGTAAAATTCTTTTATTTTTTCAAGATAAGAACAAATTTGACGATACTAATTGTGAGCGTGTCCAAGAACATGTCGATTCTGTCAAAATCGCATTTGGTCCACTAGTCGAACCTAAACGCAAAATAAAACGGAGGTGCGAAATAACTTTATTCTTACCATCTCCTAATTCATCAAGACATTGAAATCTCACACCATCAAGACAAGTTTTTTTTCTAAAATCATAAAATTTACTTTAAAATTTTATGAAAAAACTGATCCTACTTCTGATAAATTCCCCTTTTTCCGACTTTACTTTGTCGCCCTAACTTTGCCTCAATTATGAAAAATTTTACCGCAAACATCAATTATGACCAATTTAGCCATTCGCGTATATTATTTTCGACTTTCTAGGTTTATGCGGTAAATTTTACCCTTCGGAAATGGTTCCAATTTTCAATCGGCCATAGGTCCTATTTTGATCCACACCAGGTCTGCTCTTGAAATGACTCAATTGCTATTTTAAGCTTGGTTGTTTGAAAGTTGAGCATTTTTCATCAAAACAATTACTTTTTCAAGGAAGTTGAAATCCCTTATGAAAAGATTGCGTTATGATCTTGTCTGGATGAGATAATCTCCTGCATTTCAAGACAGTTGGAAGAAAAGCGCCTGGTTAACGCATGAAAGAGCGTTCATTGTATGATTTCAGACGAGGATTGAGGATGAAATTGGCATCAAATTCAATCATGATTTCTGGTGAAAACGCTAACTTGGTATAATATAAGAATTTCTCTTCTATTTTTTCGGTGATAAGAAAATTCAAAACTCATTATCGTTTTTATTAGAACCCATAAATATCTTCCTTTAAAACTTTATATTATTCCGCTGAAATCCTATCCTTCTGGGCTAATTAGCTAAATCTGGTGGTATTTTACTATGCCCACAGGTTTTATATTGCGATAAAAGTATAAATCGAAAACTATATGAAACGCTTCCCTCCTGCGGTTTTTGCCGATCATTTTGGACGGAAGTTTCGTCGTTTTCCTCATACTCTGCAGTTTATTTTTAGGTTTCACTATCCTTGCATCGATTTGCTAAAATTCACTTCTTTGTTCTGTTATTGAAGTCTGAAGAATGATCTATGACAAATCAGATAAAAAATTAAATTCAGACTAGATATGAACTTTTCGTCGATTTCTTCTAAATTATTTTCTTTTTTCCAGAAAAAACAAATCCTTAATAGATGGGCATTTTACGTGCGAATAATTTACTCTATTACTATGCAAAAAGTTAATGAAAATATTACGTGAGGTGGAAAAATCAAGTCATTCATTAGAATTCACGTACTGAATAATTTTGCACTTGTTTTACCTTTACATCATTTGTTTATCGCTATACAACCATTAGCATATTTTACCATAACCCAGCCCAAAAAGTAGTTTAAATTATTCAATCCATCACCTTTTTATCGTAAATGTTATCGAAAAATGTTACGCAAGCCTTCCGCGAAGTTTTCAGTTTTCTGGTTGGTTCATTGCGATGCATCATTAGTTTCTTCCATACGGTAAAATCATCGAAGACAATGCGATGATCTTCAAATAATTCGCTAACGAAAGATGAGATAAAGTTGCGTAATATCCTTCTCTTCCGAAAGACGTATTAGTCAATCGTTTATTTCTTCAGAGATTTTGTACTAGAAATTTTGATAACTGCCATGCATAATTTGCATGCATCTCTCTCAACATCATTATCCATTGTTAGACTAGTCGAAAGAAAATTGGAATAGTTGTTTACCCAATTTCTTTATGCATTGGCTTACCAGACCCCTTAGGTTTGACTCAATTAATTTCACGAAACTTCAAAAATCTCGCATACCTCCCCAACTAAACTACGATTTCGTGTCGCATGCTATTCCCATTTTTCCGGTAATTGCATCGCGAATTTTATCCATCTACCACCAGATTTCAGCTTTCAGACAAGTAGTAAAATCAGTGATTTTGGAGCAGAACAGGTGAAATTTTTCCAGTTTCCTGTGTTTTAGCTACCGTATTTTGAACTTAACTTATGCACGATTTTGGAACGAATCACTCAAGAATTACGCATTTCCAAATACCTGAAATAATTGGCTCCTAGAAAAAGACACCGGCTTTTTTCTTTTTCTCTTGCTTTCTCATACTATTTCTTAGAAAGGGTGATGCCTTTTTCTAGCTGGTGTCCCGGTGCCTTTTTCTATGAGCCAGATAATTCTAGAACAGCTGAATGACAATAAAAATCGTCAGTAATATTGCAAAAATGCGTGAATTTTTAGTTTATACCAAACTTCTTCATCTTCATTTTTAATTCTATTTCTCCACAAATTCCAGATGGATTTTGAATGAACACCTTCGAAAATTGTTATTATCAAGGCTACAAAATTCCCTATCATGTGGGGCAAAATTCAAAGCTCTTTTTTCTTATGATTCCCATCTCATTTTCAATTCATCATCTCATTCTCTCCAAAATTCACGCGGTGAAAGTACAACGAATCGTGCAAGCGCTCGAAAATTCGGGCAAAAATTGTCGCCGTTCAAATAGCGAATACAAATTTCTATCAAAAAGTTTCAAAGTTCACTGATCCATAGCCGCCAGTTCGTTTTGTCAGACGACTAGAATACATTAAAATCTTCTACGAAACTTTTTTCAAATGTGATTCGCAAATAAAAAAATACAAACCAGACGATCTACACATACAAAATGCGCAAACTACAACTAGAACTCGAATGAAATATTTTAAATTGTCATCAAAGTTACATAACTTAAAAATCCCTGTGGTAAAAGTTCGATTTCTCGACCAAAATGTTCCCTCGCATCGTTGACTCAGGCTAGTTTTCGTTCAGCTTAACCCACGTTATTTTGTCTATTTGTTCTCCGAAGTTCGCGATGCCCAGTACTAATGTTGTTATTTTAAAATTTACTCATATTTGCTCAATTATCCGATTATTATTTTAGGGGTCTAGATTTTGATGGTATGGTAATGTGTCAGGATTTATTTTTTGACTGGCGATTGCCATGAAATGTTAAGGACAAATTTACAACTTTTGACTAGAGATTTTTTGTCTTCATTGATGATCTTGTGAATAAGTAAAAATGATTCTGCAACTTATCGCAATTTTATTCACTAAATGTATCGGAAAAATTTAGCTAAAACTCTGAAAAGACCTAGAGTTTTTCACGTGAGGATAATATTTTTCTTGACGAACAAATTCTAATTTAGCAAATGGTATACTCATGCTAGCACTCATCAGTCTCTATTTGATGCACATTTCGCTCCCTAAATTTGTGCTCATCTCCTTCGTCTTGTAGTGATCAACATCAATCTGTGCTTCATTTATGTTGGTCGAAAGGAGAATTAAATTGATGAGAGATTGAATTTTCCGCAGATAAAATGAGAGGATTAGTGATTTTTGCAGAATTCTAAAGAACTGAAAACACGATTATTATGAGCCACTAACGACGTGACTAAATTTATTTTGTTGGTCAAAATTTGAAAATAGTATTGATAGTTAGCAGAAATCAGAAATTTGTCGCTATTTTCGAGTTCTTTTTTCTGCATTTGGTTGATGATTTTATTCGTCCGATATTTTCATGTGTTTTTAAGGAGTATCGATTATTTTTAGCGTAACGAAAAAATACAGATCGAAACTAGAGATTCGAGATATGTCGTGGGGAATAAAGATAACTGGGTTATCTCCGAAAAATATCCTTTAGTTTTTCTTGGATTGATATTTTAGCATCAATTTGACTATATTTTTATATTTTCACCTTTGACCTTTAGCCTTTTTCTCGAAACATCTTATCATTTTCCGATTTATCCCAATTCTCGTATCATTTTTCTGCATTCCTCCGATCAAAACTATCAACCAAGGTGATTGGTTTTTTTTCTGCTACGGTGAAAATTTGTTGAGCATCGTTGATTTTTGCTTCGGGAAAATTCATTTGCTCCTCTAAATTAAGTCATGATTGAGTCATACTTTGCATAAGGAGTTTGACAAGAACAACTAAACAAATTACAAAAGTGAGGAATCTAAGTTTTCAAGGGACATAATAAGAAAAAATGCTAAATTATTTGATAAAAATCGAAGCAAAAGTTCAAACCCTTTATTTTTTCTTGCAAGCTGGCAATAATATCTTGCGAATGACTCAATTTCTTTTGCTTTTCGATAATTTATGCAGATTTCTGGTCACTCAATTATTGCCTAATCAGCACGAAAGTAACATTATCAACAATGCCGAGATTTTCCCTTCATTTTATGATCTGATTTTTTTTGTCAAATGGGGAAATTATTTGACCTGTCTTTTCTTCTCTCCATTTTTTATCAATTTATCATTTTATCACTTCTAGATTTTCCTTGTTTTATCTTCTACTAACCTTCTAAGATTGTAATTTATATGACGCTATAAACACATTGCAGAAGAAAGAAGATACTGTAATTTTAGAGTTTTTATCGTTCAAAAACGTACCAATTTTGCAAAAATCTGACTAATTATCAAAATTAGCTTGCAGCAACACACTGATCCGCCATTTTTTGCTTCCAAACCGGAAAAGAGAACGAAAGAACGACACAATAACAAAAAGATTCTCCGACTTCGTCCTAATTCATTGTTATTTTTATCAAATTTGACAACTCACTTTGACATCGTAGTGAATCTGCTGAGTAAAAATGACCTTCAAAATGCAATTTGTATGAATTTGGTCGAGGATCTTGTTAGCAAAGAAATGTTCGATTTTTCACTTGTAGACTAGTGATCAAAGATTTTTTCGAAAGATAATTTAATCTGTCAAATTCTCAAAATCGTCCGATGTTTTCTGCGAAAGAAAATAATTGGAAAGACTGGCGCCGACCTTTTCCTAGTTTAAGAATTAAATGAACAGCTCTTCAAATGCTGTGATTCGCGATTGAAGAAGGCTAACATTAGAAAAAAGCCAAAAATTGGGAAATGAAAAACTTCACAGAAAACTGCTTCTTCAAAAATTATAATATTGAATGCTTTTATTGTATGACAATATTCAATCATTCCAATTCGTTTTATCAGTCTATGATCATTTTTCCTGCAAATTTGCTGCGCGGCTTTCGACATGCCTTATCAGTTTCGAAGAATGCCTGGCTTTATCCAGTCTTCTCTCATCCGTCATTTTCTATCTAACCCGGATTAACGTCTTATTTATGCGTTGAATTCTTTTTCGATGCTCCATTGTGAAATTATCACGTATAATGTTTGCATATTACCACATGTTTGGTCTATTCTCAAGTTTTTTCATCCACAAGATTTCAAGTTAAGATAAAATACAGTTTTTGTCAGTTGTATACCGTAAATGGAAATAGTCCGGAAGATAATTCTATTCAATTTTGTTTTATCCTTGAAGGTCAAAAGATAATCCTGACAACTCCAATGTAGCCGCTTTTGCAGATAATTCCTCCACCCACAAAGTCAGGATTTTTTCTACAAGCAATAAAATGAAATCTAAATTTATAAATGGCAGAACGGCTTAATCTTACTAAAATTAAATTTATCGCATCTATCTTTAGTCGCGTAGTCATGTTTTGAGGATTACAGTATTCCTCTCTATAGACTGGAAAATATTTTCAGCTTCTGTTGATTTTTGATGGCTAATCAGAATTTTTAGCATTTAAAATTTGCTACATGGCCAAATTTTCACGTTAAACTTTGTTAGATCAAAGCGTCCTTCGGAATAAATAAAATTCCTCGATAGGCAAAATTTTTAATCTGACGAGGAACGTTGTTTTGCCTTCAGAATGAAGTTTCTAATCACTAGGAATGCTTTGGAATGCCATAAAAATTCCTAATATCTTTCTGAATGCGTGTTTTTCTTTCTGACAAAGTGCTAAAGTAGTCATTTTGGATTATCCTTTTCGGGATAATTCTGACGATTGCTTATTTATGAGCAAAAATTGCGAGATAATCCTGAAGTGATTCACAAAGTTGCATGACAAGGAGAAGTCGGGGTGCAATTTTTACGCACTTGTTACGTAATTTGATGAAATTGATAATGAAACATACGCAGTATTTCTCCATTTTACCCGATACTTGCTTTTTTTTGCGTCAGAGAGCAGTTTAGTTGCGATATAGTGTTATTTTACTATTTGACTACGAAGACCTACAATTTACGCTGAGCATCACTTTTTATTTCTCATTTCATTTGTAAGGTTATCTGGTGTGAATGAATGTTCAAAGTGGTAAATTTTTGGAAAGATCTATCTAATTCCATGAAGTCTTTGATTCGTTCGAAGCGTAGGTGGTATTTTATAATGACATCATATTTTACTCACTTTTGAGAGTTCATTCAGGGTTATTGAAGTCCTAAATTCCTTTCAAACTTTTATTAAAGTTTTTGTTATTCTTTTGCTAGTCGTGGGTTCATCGAACCAAAGAGTTTTTTCTTGGATTAGTTTCATTGACCTTTCTAGAATCTGGGTCTTCATGGAGTCATTGACTGGGTTTTCATAATTTTGATGGTGGCCTAAAATCTCGATGTTGAGGAAAAGGGGAAAAGTGCGAAGAAAGCCTGGAGAGACTCGGTCCAAAAGAGGAATGGACGAGACTTGATGATGCGCTAGATAGTGAAGGGCAACGGGACTGTTGGAAGAGAGAATGCGAGAAATCAAGATGGATAGGAGAGGTAATATGAAGGAAATGAGGATAATCGCACCAAACATGAAGAAATATCAGATTCCCTTCTGCATCAGAAAGTTAAATCTATCAAAGCATGGTTTAAGGTCATGGATTGGAATTTTTGAACATATTCGGGAATCATTCGGTGACATTCTACTTGTACTGCTAAAAATTTTAATTGAATCAGCGAATTCAATTTTTAAAGTATGACGAATTCCTTTGAAGAGAAGATCGCTTCGGCGTTATCTACTTCAGTGTTCTCATCAAACTTTAACCAAACATCAATTAGCATGCCGCCGGTTGTTCGGAAGTTCAAGTCAGGGAGCGATCGGTAGACCCCGAATGTCGAATCGATAGATCGGTGCTGTAGGGGTTGTGAGTGAAATTTCAATTTCAGCATCATAGATGACAAAAGGCAAGGGTCGAATGTCTCAAACGTCTCGTACTCCTTGTTCCTGTTCTAATATTGGCAACGACTAAACTAGTGGAAGCAAAAATCCAATTTTAACGAAGGCACTGGTGCATAAAATGGGCCCATCGATGAAATAGAATACCGTAATTAGGCACTACAGACTACTTTTTCTCGATGTTTAGCTAAATTCTTGCTCATTTTCATTTGATATTTGAAAAGTTCGAGTCGATATTATCGGGCGTTCGGAAAGTCCTGTCCAATATTAACACATTGTTCAATTATTTTATTTCTTCATTGAAACTTGACTTTAATCAATGATATAGTTACCACTATTATCTACAACAGAAGCCCGACGAATGGGGAGGTCATTGATGCCTTTGCCCAGAAATTGAGGAGCTGCAAGTCAAAGAAGTTAAAGACCTCATTTTTAGATCATCATAGTTATTGAAAGATTTCCCAACCAAGACATTTTTCGATCGCGAAAAAGGTGATAATTAGAAGGAGCGAGATCAGGGGAATAAAGTGGGTAGGGTACCGTTTCCCAACCAAGCGTTTCTAGTTTGTTCTGAGTCTCCTTTGCTGCATGAGGCCGAAAGTGGTGTTCTCATGGAGGATCCAGCTCTCATTAGATTTTTCAGAAATCCCTTTCGATGCGGACGGAGGAGGAGAAACTGACAAATGTTGAACCCGATGTGTTGATCCATTAGAAAGAATCAGAATGAATACCTATGCTCTGAATAGATGATGACACCTTATAGACCTCTTTTGCTGCAAGTATCATGACACTTCTACGATATTATAATAACCATTTGCCATAGAACAACTTTGATACATAAATAAACATTTTTGAAAATCATCGGATAGGACTTTCCGAACACCCTAACAGATAAAACTAGAGTTGTTTGTCATTATTTGACGTCGTCTTATAATTATGCATAACACAATATTCCGCTTTCAGTAAGCATAAGTCTTTCTACAAAAATGGGATGCTAAAAACCTTTTATCAGCAGGGACGTTTATAGAAGGCGTCAAGTTCTTTTTAATTCCAAGACCACTTATTCAGAAGTCTATGCAAAATTCAATCTATTTCAAGGGTCCATTACTTACTATCGCTATTTTTGATACCAACGTGATTCTAGTTTGTCACATTTCGGCAGTAGCCAATAAAGTAGTGGACCACCTTAGCAGATTTGATCAAATTCTCTCGAACTTGGACATCTTCTTCACCTTTTCTCATTTTTTCGCTTGCTCAAAGTCCCTACCCAATTTTATCCTCATAATTATCTAAACAAGCTTCCTAAATCCCTTATATGGAATAAGTTTCAATATTATCGGTATTTCCAGGTGAAAATGCCCTTGCATTGTTATCTCGCTCGAACTGTCTTTTAAAATCTGCATTTAAATGCGAAAAGTATGCAAGGTTGCATTGAGAATTCGAGATAGCGAAGTGAAAAGAATTGACCGATTTGAGATTGGAATTCAGAGAAATCGGGAGTGACATGGAACGTTTGAACTCTGGAGATTTGATGTAAGCTGGCGATAACTCCGGATAAATTAGGATGTTTCTGGAAAGAAAAAGTATCCGAATATTTTTGAGAGGAAAACGAATAAATAATGGAAAACTAAGTAGAATTTATCGATAAATTACCAATATCCCCTGATAGCATCTCTCTCATATAAAATTCTATGAAAAAATGTTATAAATTTTTGCTGCGTATTTCTTCTAAAATGGTGCCACAGTTCAATTTCCATTGAGCACTGATAAGGTTGTCCCTGTCTTGAATCTTATCCGTTTCTTACTACATTAGCACTATTTCGCGAGTAACATACTGGTCCCCTTTCTGATAAGGCCCTTTGGCGATAAAAGATGAATGTCTATTTTCTTTGTCCTCGTAGTATCGTTTTGATTCGTCTGTCTGGAGTCATCATAATTTTCCTTTTTACCGATAAACTCAACTAAAATCAGAAATTCCCCTGTCATTAATTCGAGGTTACATGAGCTCTTTTGCGTTTATGGTGCGATTTTACAAATCCACTGTCTAATTTTCCCTTTTCTATTCCTGAATCTTGGCATCTTGATCATCATTTTATTGCTATCAAATGAATTCGAAACTTTCTGAGATCCAAAATGAAAATTATTAGGACGTTTTTTTTCTTCTTAAAATCATGCAGGTGAGTTGAAGGCAGAAGAGAATGTAAAATTTATCCTCAGTTTAAGGTTTTTCTCTCTGCTAATTCTGCGCGTGATTTTGAAATCAAATTTTTGGAGCTACCGTATTTCTTATGCTAAATTGTATCTTTTCAGGAGCCTGCTGTGAAAGGACAGAGATCGTTGGGCCGAATGTGTCTCTTCTCGATGAACTGCTGCATTGTTTGTATTGGTTGGTAGGCGTGGACTGCTCTAGGCTCTCGACTGCGGAGCTCTTTTCCTCCTGTCTTGCCTCCCTTCCCGCTGCCCCTCGGTGCTGTGTCCAATGATGTTCGCCCCGCCCCAGTCATCACAACAGCAGCAGCAGCAGCAGCAGTCGGAGAGCAGCAACAGCTCTGCAGCCTCGACTCATCCTCACCCTCTCCAGCACCAGCTCACTGCCTCGTCCCCATTCGAACAACTACTACGGGTCGGCGTCCGCTTCGGTGGACACAGTCTGCCAACAACCAGTGCCAAATACCCATCTACATCACAGCCACGAATACCTCAACAAAGGTAGGATTTTTTAGCGATTACCTAAAATTCAAATGAACTTTCGAATGGAACGAATTTGCGATGAATATTTGAGAAACTTCAGATCAAGTTCAAGATGTATACGAATAGTCCACAGTAATTCTTCGCAGGCTCCGCCCCTTTCTTATGTAAAGACAAATGCGTAAAGTTTTGCATATCTAGGAGCCCGTCCAATTTCGTACACACATCTGAATGACCTTGCACATGTCCTTTCCCTAGATTTCCTCTCTACTTTAAAAAATATCAGAAGAAAGTTGTTGCTATATGCATGACAGTCTTAGAAGAAAGAATCGTATCAAAAATTCATCCACAACTTTTCTTTCGATTTTAGCACTTTTAGCCCCATTCTTTCTAATTTCTCTTGCATCATGTAACGGCTTGTGTATGAGGTGTCGCGTTGTGAGATTTTAGATTTTATCATAACTGGTGAGGCAGTGAAACAGAGGGAGGAGAGGCGGAACTAGCCTAGATTCAATATATAAAACTGTCCTCGGCGAAATATCCTTTTGAAAGTGCGAGACTTGCTAAGTGGCAATCGATATTCCAAGTATTGAACATTCATCTATCGCAACGATGGAGAGTTACAGCCCACGTCCGCTTAGTCCTCTGGAAATCGTTTCATCGGTTGAAAGCGACAACGACAAGCAAGAAGACCCGCTCTCTGAGGCTGGGTCCCCGCGAAGCGAGCCTGACGAAGACCAGCATCCACTCAATCTCAATATTACGGTAGATTCCGTCGACGACGCCATATCTGGGTGAGTTATTGCTTTCATCCAACTTCGTGCCATAGCAACCTTTGCTGATTTTTAAGCCTGATATCGATCTTTCATTTACATTTTGAATGATCACTTGCTTTTTCTTATTTCTCATTCAAATTTTTCCAAAATCATGATTTCTCACTTCACACCTTTAGACTTATGCGCGCTCGTTAAAATGACAAATTATCATCGATTGATTTGGGATGATCGATCAACTAACCAGCTTCCTAGGCGAACATCGATATGATGCAAAGTTCTTCAATAATTCAATTCTTATTTCAGCAGCGACTCAATGAACATGACATCGTCGCCCTCGGAAGGGCCGTACAGTTCAGGGAATTTCCTGTCTGAGCCGTGTACCTCGAACGAGCAATCGACAACTTCTTCACCATCCATGCAACAGATGATCCAATCTCAGCACTCCATTCAAATTCTGCCACATCATTTGCCACTGAACCCGCCTCAGAATCCTCCACAAGCACCAGGTAAGTCATGATTTTTACTATGTTATTTTTACACTGATAGAAAATGACTTTATACGGGTAAGATTGATGAGTTAAAGATATCATCAATGACAAAATTCACTTATGAAAAATATCATGTCATTTCGTTATCGAAAATTTTCAATGAACAGTTAATAATTATCCAATGATAATTGATTGATGATTTACTCTTGTTAGAACGACAGTACTACTCTAAACATTCGACAATTCTTCTCCAATCTTCATTCAGTGTCTTTTCAATGTATCTCATCTAGTCGAGAATCTTTTAGTCTCCCAGCCAACCACACATTCTTAAAATCGAACTAATTGAAGATACTGTAGATCGTTTTTTTCTAATTGACCTGCTTTTCAATTCTAGTGTGAAATTCAATCCTTCCGAACCTATTCTTAGAGCTTGCACTGTATTCGGTCAAGTGAGTGGAACAATGCTTTTGAGTTGGACTCCCCTGCTAAATGCGGAAATGGTCGTTAATTAGTTGATTTCTTTTGATACTGTGGAATCAGTGGCTAAAATTGCGCGATAAACGATGATATTCTGAAAACTACGAGTTCACTATCTCGGCAAACATTTTCGAACCGCAAAGATAAAAGATTGCTTTCAGGCAGTGTCTACAGCGGTCGTGGCCGGCGGAAAGCGAATCAGGATAAGCTGAGTTGCGTTATTTGTGGTGATCAGGTGATTTTTCATGTCTTACTAAAGAACGCTTTGATCATTCATCTCTCTAAACGACAAATATAGCTTCAATTGATCACCCCCATTAAATTTCAACATTGACATCATTTTACAATTTTCCATATAAGTATAGACGCGTGATCAGGCTATCTTCAAAGATTCTTGACCGACAATGTTCTGTGCTTATGGAACTGATGAATTGCGCAGGGATGTTGCTCATTATTTCCCTTATTCAAAAAAAAACATAATAACTTTGTGAAGTCTCATCACTCTGTCAATTTACCCACTTTCGAACAATTTCAACGCTGCAAAAATGTCATAAAGACGATTATCGCACGGACATCTGCCTACATTTGGCCAACGTTAATTTTAAATTGCCCGAGAAGTTATTCAACAAAGTAACACTTTTATTTCGCTTATGTTTATTTTTAGTAGAACGTAGTTTTTACAAGAATTAGGGTAATTGCAAGTTTCACAAGAAAAATGTGAAGCAAAACATTTCGAGTGTTTTTTTTTCTTTAATACTATTTCGTCGCAAGCTACGTAGCAAATGCAACTGAAACTATTCCGAATTAATTTCGACAACGTATTTAAACAATTTCCTGAGAATTACAATAACTACGTTGCACTTGTACTGAGACAGTCTACTTTTGAGGCATGTACAGAAATTAGAAAAACTTTCATTATTCAGGTCACTTAACTTTTCAAAAAATTCTAAATTAGTCTTATGTCTGGATAAAAGGTTTTATATTCTGAACTATAAATTTCAATTTAAACTACAACTCATCTCTACCTATTAACTTTCACCTTTCTACAGTAATTCATCTTTCACTTGTTTAGGACTAACAAACAGCGCGAGTTCTAGGCGTGTGTATTTTATGCGATGAACAGCGTAGCGTTAATCTGCATCTCATAAAAACGCGTGAAGAATTTGTGATGTAAAATATGCAGAGCGGAGCAGTCTAATGCAAGTGAATGAAGCCGTTGCGTCATCAAAAGGGGACTTAAGCTTAGGAGGTCGGAGGATAAATGCAAGAAGACAGAGGGATAACAGATAGAGGTGAAGAAGCTAAACACCATATCTCTTTGAGAGGGCTTCTTTACTACATCCAAATAATCAAATGGAAACCTAACACGTGTTTTTGTAAGTTGTAAACCGAATTTAGCCTAAATAAGATCCATGATAAGGAATCTGCGAATTGAAATTTTGGAAAACTTTGCAAGATTCAGATAAATATCATAGGTTAATCGCTGAATTTCATCTAGGAGTTAATCAAAATTTATAAAATAAATCATATCACACTAAATTCTTTTATTAAAGTTTTAAGATCAACTGACTTCAGTCTATTTCGGTTATTTTCAAATCTCGGTCAACCTTTTCGAAATTAGAAGTGATCGTGATTTATCATCAGACTGTTTAGCGCCTTGAAAGCGATCGAAAATTCGACGAAAGACTAAGAACAAATTGATGAGTGTAGTTTATATCAAATATTATCACTAAAATCTCGAAAAGTCTGCGAAAATTGATTTTTTCAATGATAAACTGCTAGATATCGTTGCAAAATTGCAAAAATAGATTAGTTTCCGTTTCATAGAGGTTTGTCTGGATGAAACAAAAGCATGCGTAAAAATGGAAGCCAATGAGATTTTGAGCATAGATAAATTGCGTCATCCAAAATGAGTTAGAAAATAATGTTCTCTTTGTTTAGTATATTTGTAAGGAGAGCTTATTGTAACAATACGCGATATTCTTTACATTAAGGGATAAAATGTCGCATTTTACTATAAATATAAAATTTAGAAAAAAAAATCATTCATAAGCACAGAACATCGTCAATGAACAAGATATCAAAATCTGAAGATGAAATTTTAACGGCCTAAAATGATGTTTGTAACAAGTAAATTTTCAGGCATTTGGCAAGCACTATGGCGTGTAAGTAAAAATTTACCATTTTTCTGTTTTCGATAAAATTGCGTAATTTTCAGTGTGAGCTGTAATGGGTGCAAAGGTTTCTTCAGACGGAGGTACGGTAAAATGTTTTCCATTTTATTTTGCTAACTTTCAAATAACCTTCAAATCACATTTCTGATATTGACCCACTTTAATCAGATAATAATTCGGATGATCAAACTGATATTTGATTAGAGTTAGCAGTGGATACTTGAGAATTTATCCTTTATGCGAGAGTATATTGTATTTAGAAATTTCATTTTTTTCTCCAAAAATTGTGGATGCAGACGAATTTCTGTTAGCTGACTAGCGAATTTGTACCTCTTCTTATTTGGCGAAAATTGCTTCAGATTTTTCCATTGCAAAAAATCATCTAACCTTTCAACAGCTTTACATTTTCCTACAGAAAGTTTTAACATCGACTTTTAGAATTTAACTTTCAGGTTGTCATTTTCTCTTGCCATAGAATCTTGAATTTTATAAAATTATAAATAATTAAAAAAAAAAACTGAAACGAATTTATAGCTAATAAAAAAATATAGCGAAAATTTGCTGTTTCATCTCATTTATGAGAGGTTCTAATCAATCTAATGAATCGCGCTATCTATTGATGATGGAGAGAGATTTCATGTTTATTTTTTTTCGATTTCAGCGTTTACTTCCTGGTTAACGTACCCGATCTATCAAACGCGTCAATAACTAATCATATAAATTTTGATTCTATGGCAGATTTATTCTTTGTTTTTATATATCGCGGAAAACCATATCATACTCTTATAAATTTGCTAGCATTACTTTTCTTTCAAGCTGTTTCTTCATGAAACACAATCTTACGCTGCCAATAGCGCGCTGGTAAAATCTCGCGATACCTAAAAATTTAGTTCCTCGTTTGTTTCCAGCAGAAAAATATGGCAATTTTGAAGATTTCGAGGTTGATATTAGTACGATTTCGCTATATAAATTCTTTTCTTTCTCGAGAAACTTATCATTTTGGCATTGTTTCGAAGACCCAATTTTCTTTATCTTTATCCAGACGAATATACCTAATTTTTGATGACCTCTTGGAAAGAGCGCAACTTCGTAACATAACGAGATAGTGTGTAAAAGCGTGCGAGAGAGCATTCTCTTACAATCCCTACCCTATCCTATTCCTGCATATTATTTCGCCTTGTTGCGACGTTGCGCCCTTTCCCAAATCGTCTTTTTGATAAGTTGTCCAAATTAGTCATTTTTCGCTGGAACTGATACTACTCTACTTTTTGTTAATTTTTAAAGATTCGATCAAATTTTTAGCGATTACCTTCTATCAATCATCACTTTAAAAGTCTCAAAATTTGAATGAAACCTCGATTTTGGTCAATTGATTTCCACAATTAGGTCAATGCTGCTGATTTTGGGGAATTCTTTCATTTGTATCTCAAATAGGTCAACAGTAGGTTGCCCTTGTTTTGTTACTCAAACAAAAGCCCAAGACATCCCGCTCGAGTATTATCTGTTTTTTTTATCACACCACACCTTCGATGCAAGTTACGAATGTTCTCAGCTATCTCTTCTATATGATAAGATCATCAAAGTATTTCAAAGTTGGTGTGAGAAGGCCTTGAATTTGCTACTCGCGCATATAAAAGGTGGTATTTTGGAGACTAAAAGTTTTTTTACTTTGGGTTGATCAATTTCAAAATTTTTATTCTGATGCGCTAGATTCACCATCCAAGTTTTTTTTTTCCAATTATTTTATAGTTACCCTCACAGTACTAATTATTGATCTCACAACATTTTGCTTTATTATCGACCAAAATTTTCACGATTTTCTTCCTCTAAGCGGCTTTAAGCTGTAGGAACGCTTTCAAAAGTCAGCAAGACGCAAGTGAGGGAGACGCGTTTTGAACGACTTTTCTGCGTCAAATTTTCGTCTTTCTCCCATTTTTTCACCTTTCAACTGCAAACTGACTGATTGTCCTTTATGCTAGCGAACTTTTCGCATTTTCTGTCTTTCCCCATAATATTTTATGATTTTTCTGCTTCTTTGCTCTCTCATGTTAGCTACCGTAATCCTTTGTTGTCTCTAACTCTCGATGAATACGCCGCTAAATAATGAACACAGAAAAGAGGGGTGTGAAAGGCTTACAAAGAGAAGGAATGAGCTACAGACTGCGCGAGCACTTCAAATTGAAGATAGGAGAGAAAATGATGGTCCAAAATTTGCGAGGGAAACTAATTGCTCGGAAAAATAATAATTTTAGAAAAATGAAGGAATAATTTTCAGCGTCTGGAACAACCGACAGTACCTTTGTCGATTTGAAGGTCAATGCGCTATTGCTAAAGGTAGGTCGCAAAAATATCTAAAGAAATGAAATTATATATTAACGATATCGTAGCACCATTTTTGCATTGCTGCTTTCGTAGTTTGATTTTGCGATGTCGTTACGTCAAAGAATTTCATGAAGGAGGCTCAAAAATCGTCGTTAGTTCAAATTTGTACTAATTGTCAAAATTCAGAGCATCGAAACGTCTGTAGAGCCTGCCGGTTAAAACAGTGCTTTATGGCAGGAATGAATCCTCGAGGTTTGGACAAATAGTAAAAATCATTAAAGTAAAACAAAAATTTAGCCGTCCAATCTGAACGCGACCGCGCTGAAGATCGTGCCGAAGAAAACGAACAGGTCAACGACTGTGAAGAGGAAGAAATAAAAGAAGGATCTCCTGAGAGGTAAAAGATCGAAAGATAAGTGATGATCGTCATGTGATCATTCGTGATTAGGGTCTCCAAGCGGATATGACAAAGTGGGTTTCGAAGTAATTTTTAACAGAAAGGTAAATTGGGCTGTAAATAAGATTTTTGTGAAGAGAAAATTTGCAAAAATCTATCGCCCAAAATGACATACATTTTGGCAAACTTCAAGTGGCCTGTACACGGTTGCATGGGCACATTTTGTGCCGATTTTTGGTACACATCCATTTCACATCAGGTCTATCGTCGAACTAGATGGTGCTATTTGAGACATGCTGGGCATTTAGGGTACTTCCTTCCCAAATTTCCTATTTAAAACTACCAGAAACGCACTTTTGCAAGGGGACGGAGCTCGAGGACCCTACTCATTAGTTATAAAGCTGAAGCCCTCTATCACAACGAACAATCAATAATCTTGCACTTCAGATGTTCGATCGAAATCCAAACCGATCCTCCAAGTGTAGCTGCATCTCATATCTCACAAGCAGCTTGCTCCCTCAGACAAGAATTGCTGCCAAGTCCCGACATCGACCTCATTAAGTAAGATTCAACTTATTTCATCATTTATGAAGAACATAAAGAGTCTAGCAACTAATAGAGTTATATTAAAATTGAACAGAAGATATGCGCCAAAACTCGTGTAATCATTCTCAAAATATATCGGAAATGTGCATCGCTCTAACACCATTTTGCTCGTTTATTTGATCCCTTGTATGATAATGATCTTTCGAAATTATGCAGTGAGAGTTGTCGCAACATTTTCGTATTTGTTCAATAAATGTGGTGAAAAATCTAAGAATATTAGTTCACTCATTTGCTAAGGTCATATTGGGTTACGTCTTGTCGTGATTAGGTAAAGCAAACTTGTCAATTAGTTCTTGCGAGTACGTGGGAAAGGCATACCAGTGAGTCAGTTAGGGGGAGTTCCCGTATGCATAGTTCTTGCTCCCATTTAGTTGCCTTTGTTTACCTCCCACTACAAGTTTGCTAACAAGTAGCTGCTTACAAGAGGATTATGCGCACTTAATAAGGTCATCACTATTTATGCTGAACGTTCTCATTAACTTTTATGAGGGGAAAACAAAATAAGACTTATAGAATAGTTGCACAAATGAAGGAGGAAAATCAAAAATATCGAATTTGCAGAGCGGCAGAGCAATTAGTCGAAATGCATAAGACGGTTTGTGCTCGATCCGAACCGAATGCATCTCATTACGGTAATTTTTCGAAATATCGATATTTATTAAAAGTGGGTAGTGAACGAGAGATTTCGAATTAAAAATTTCAGCACAAAATATCGTTGACTATCTTTGAATCATATATCGTGAAATAAAAAGCCATTGCTTACTTGTTAGGCCAAAAATTTTAGATAGAGGCAATTCTACAGCCACAGTGACATTTGTCAATGCATTCTTCAACCCGACTTTGATTTCTAAGCGAACGCCGGTATGCTAGATTATGTCCTCTTGTAAATGCGATTCAATACTTTTAGATAATTACAACAGCAACGAGAATAGCGACTGTGAAGGATGTCTTGCAAGATTGGAGAAGGAGTTTCGCGCTTTTCGCTGATTGGATGCAAGCTTTGCCCGAGATGCAGCTATTCGACTCGAACGATCAGGTGATTTTAAGCTTTCCATTAAAAAATCATGATTTCATTATTACCGTCAATATAATACGATAAATTTGAGGTAACGATTGCGAAGAATCGCTTTGGCCCTTGGTACTGGTGGCTGCTATCGAATTTCTCGTTGGAGGTCGGATGTGACGGCGTTTGCTACATGAATGGATCGTATTATCCAAGAATTCCCGAGAATCAGTGCTTGCCTGATAGCAGGTTTGATTGGAATTTATTTTCAGCAAAAATAACGGTTATTTCAGGAACGTCGCCGATAAAATGCTGACTACGATGGTAGCTCCACTCATCGATTTGAAGATTGACGAGACGGAAAAGTGCATCATGTTCGCCATAATCATTTTCAGTGACGGTAAGAATTCATTCGTTTTTTTTTCTGTGAACTGGAAGAAGTTCAGAAATATCCGAATTATCTTGCGAAGGAAAGGAAACGATTCGTCAAGTCGGCACTCGGTTCGTTCGAATGATGCAGAATTATATCAAGAGCAAAAATCCTTCGATGAACAACGCTGAAATCGCTGTTAGGATTGCTAAAATGATGATTCTGTTATCTGCTGCAACAGTAAGTTCAGTAATTTGCACGTTTCTACATGTGCTGTATTTCTAACCCTACTTTATTCGAAGTTTCATTGCGATGCATCATTCAATACTTTTTTTTTTCGGAAAATTTCGGATAAATTGTTCCTAAAATGCACAATTTCAGAATCTTGTTTATATGACGAGCGACAACATCCAGCTGAATGACGTGCTGCACGTGGTGCACTGGGAGAGTTTCTCGGATGACATCATTCAGAAAAGCTACAAGTGCTTCTAATGTTTCTGATGAATGAATTACAACACATATTAGACCATAGATGGAGTTTTCTAGCGTAATTATGAAACGTGCATATTTTGTGCAATGCTAACTATATGACGTAATTGTAAGGTTGTATCCTTTCCATCATCGAATCTTTTAAATTAAAAAAAAAAAATACAAATTTTGTTTTTGAATTGCATGGCCAACGGTTTTTATTTATATTCACTCAAACAGTTTCCTAATTGCCATGATATTGTTGGGGCCAATTATTGTATTTTAGGTATCAGCATAACTTTACAAAACTTTTTTCTTAAGTTCTAAACAGTATTACTTTGAAAGTAAGGCATCTCGAATTTTTATCATCCATTAATTTGTAATTAGTGCCAAACTGCACAACTCATTGCAATTTTATATCTTTCCGATTATGATAATCATGTTGCATATCAAGAAATTTTATTTATTATATGATTTTTATCCAAATGTTTACGCTTATGCTATCAAATTCAATAAAATTTTGAGAAACAAATCGAAAAGCGTGATAATTCTAAATGATCATGCATTCTCATTCAACGAAATGAATAACTATCCAGAGGAATTGTGTTTTGAATTCGACACGATCGAAAGAAAAGTCGTAAAAATATCGATTCACTTTAAAGGTTTGAATTCCTCTTCTCAAGATGGACGACGTTACGCAATGTTGCTGATTTGGCAGGCAAATGGATGGAAAGCTTATCAAGAAAAATAAAAGAAAAGGAGATAAGTGAAATTGGGAAGTTGTGAGAGGAGGGATAGGAGATAAAAGACAAAAAGATAAGGGATAAAGAAGTGGGAAGGCAAAGCGGCAATCGAACAGTCTGATGCCCCCTGCTGCCTGGCAAGGAAATCTTGATTTTTCCGAGGATAGTTTTTCCCAATTATTTCTCACATTTCACTCGCTCGCAATAACGCTATCCGATGACAAAATTAATCCTCTTTTTCATTTTTATAATCATTAGAGGCTAAACGGCTTGAATCCGAATTTCCATTCCAATTTTTTAATAAAAGAACTCATATCTCGATTCCTTCAATTTTAGACCTGTAATAATTCTGATATAATTCTTGCAACGTGTCTGCATACTATTTCTCCAAATTTTATCTTTGAATTTCAGGAGTAGTTACACTGAATTATCATAGTCCCACTATGATGGTTTCGAAAATTTTATTTGTATTTTCTTTATTGATATTCTGTAGCGTAAATGCAACATTTCACCCCGATTTCAAGGTAGGTTTTTCATTCATTTGAATTTTTGGAAGATAGCGAACTTCAGGAATTTCTGATCGAGATTTATGGAAAAGAGGTAGCGAATCAGCTGGAGAGAAATGATTTGGGCACGAACAAAATTGCCAGTTTTGGAGGTGGACCATCGAATAGCAAGTTTGATCGCGAAAGTTTTCAAAACAATCTAAAAACATTGACATTTTCAGACACCGACCTGTAATTCTTGTGCATGGACTTGACAGCGACGCTGGATCTTATGCTGAGGCTAGGGAAAAATTTAATAAAGCAGATAGGTTTTTCATCATTGGTTTTACTATTTTCTCCCTGTTTTATTGACTATTTGGAAACCACAGAACAATGAGATCAAGATTTTATGTTTTATTATCTTGTAGCTTCTAAATGTTCTTGATCCGAACATTTATGTTTTTATTAACCAATTTCACGAATCCCATCGGAGAAAATCTTCGCAACAACCTATGGACCTGGAATGTCGCCGGTTATCATTACCTCAGCCATGTCGGAGAGTATGAAATGTGATTACGTAATTCATGTAAGCTTATTTTGTCCACATCGATTAGCTATTTTACTAATTTCGTCGTAGAATCGCTTTTAGGTCCGCAGAATGATTGACGCCGTTCACCGATATTACAACACAGAAGTCGACATAGTGGCTTACTCGATGGGTAGTCCGCTGGCTAGGAAGGTGGGTTAAGGAATGATAAATCGATGAAAAGCTTGCCAACCAAACTGACATAATGCTTCTGAGTCGCAGAAATCTCTTCATACTCACTCTCGATCTTCACGAAATATTTGGTTCATGAACATACAATTAGAATTCGTGTCGAAGTATCTGTTACAGTTTTATAACACAGAGTGAAGATGAAAGAATATTGAATTTCATGAAGATAGTCGTCGAAGAAATCCAATTTCATGTATTTTGAACCTAATTGATCTTACGAAATGAGTCGTTAATCCCATTCTTCTTCAAAAATGACAATGCTTACGCAACGTTCGTCAAACATCTCTTAATGGACACAATGCCGGCATCTTAGCAGGAAGAAAAAATGAAACCTGTGGGCGATCTGCTATTGCCGCGTCCAGCGTTTTGAAGCGCGGGAAATTCAATTAGCCAAAGGATTTGGCAGGGGAAAGAGGAAATTTGATTAGACGATGCAAACATCGGCAAGCATATGAAATTACTGGCAACAAACAAAAACCAGGAAAAATATTTCGGTATGAATCAACCTTCATAGAAGTGATATCCATTTGTGGTGATGAGTGCTGACAGATGAAAGTGATCGACAAACCAATTTGCCTAATAGAATATCAAAGAAAGCCAGCAGACGGATATTCATAATCTCTTTTTTCTAACACTGGCAACAAAATTGGAATTAGCTTTTATTGAAAATCACTTTCAGGCAATTCTCGGCGGAAAATGCGTGGATGCTGATGTTGATATGGGTGGAGCTCTGACTGATTTCGTCCACACGTTCATCTCTGTAGCAGGAGCCAATCGGGGTGCTTTCATTTTGAAATTAAAAAAAAAAAAAACACCCGTCTTTCAGGATCATACATATGTGAAGTTCCCTTGATAGGTGCTTGCAATCTCATCAACGGGCTCCATTGCCATTCAAAATTCATAGATGATATCAACGATCAGTACTCTTCAGGATATATAGCTTTCACAGATTTTCAAATTCAGATACTATTATGAGGGCGCCAAAGTTTACAATATTTATTCCGACACAGATCCTATAATTGGGTTATACACATGTGGGTACCAAAGCACGGCGATTTCTGGGGCTCAGGACATCAGAGTAAGTCGCTTTTTTCCTTTCAATGAATCTCATGATATCGTGAAATGAACAAGCTTATGAAAAGCACGATATTGATATCGGATTTTCCCTCACACTGATAATAAACTTCCTATGGTGCACGATAAGATGACGTTGCATGAGACTCAATAGCGTAGAAACGACTGAATGACCGTGACTTGCATTCCAATCTTAGCTATCCGGATTGACTCATAAGGGCACGATGTTCGACACTTTCAAACGACAAGTCCAGCTTCTGATGCAAGAAAACCAAGTCACTTTGGCAGAAGAGAGGAAGGAAGTGGCGGCATTGAAATTAGCTGACAAGTTGAAATTCAGTTGAAAATTTCTAAGAATCTAGAAGTTTTTAGAGAATTGACAGATGCAAAAGTCAGCTTCCAACGTGATCAGGCTCAATTTAACAATGAAAATCGTCGATATGTGAGAGCTCATCGCAGATGGCTGAGTGGATTGGCATCAGCGGGCAATCACGAGCGAAATGGAGACTTCAAACATGCACTGCAGGTTTTAGAATTAATCAGCGAAGAGACAGTTTGAACATTTTCAGAGAGTATCGGCTCAAAATCGACAACTGAACAGGCGGTTGAGAAGCGTTCAGAAGAATAACAACCGTGGAAGGAAGCACGAAACGAATGTACAACGATTTGCAAGATTGATTCGAGAAGGAAATAAGCAAACTAGAAAGCTCTGGAGAGAACTGAAGTAATCCTGAATTCTTCATCAAGTTCATATCAAGAAGGATTAGCTTCCAACTTTGCTATCAGTTCAGATTAGGAAGAAAAACCTCCAAATTCGTTCCGATTTATTTATGATTACAAGAAAAATTCTTATCAAAACGCCATCTTCAGGCGTCTCCAACAGCTGAATACTCAAAGTCAACGACGAATAAACAAAATCAAGAGAGCGAATGAAATTGCGAAAAGACTTGAACTGGCCATGCGACGAAGACTTCAGAGACAACAGGAATTGCAGAGATCCTACAAGCGACTCCACACATATCCGGCAAATTTGTCGAAGAGCATCCATTTCGAAACAACGACGGAGAAGCCCGACGATAATAGCTTGATCATTTCGAAGCATGCAGGTGAAACCCCGGCAGATCCTGCTCTCAAGAAGGAGCAGAAAGAAAAGGAACTGCAGGTAATTTTTCGAACCAAATAGGACAATCGATCCGAAGCTTGAATTTAAACCTCCAACCAAATTTGAATGAATACATTTAGCGTTTTTTCTTCGATACCGAATGAATGATGAAAATCTTTCAGATCATCACCAGCAAAATTCTACCTCAGAAAATCAAGGAACTCGTATCGCAATTGGCTACAGAAGTCGAGAAAGAGTCACAAGTATCGAATACGACTGAAATCATCAAGTCGAAATTCGTGCCTGACATGCAATCGCTCAATACGGATAATTGAACCTACTTCACTACTAATTTATAATTTTATGTGCCCATTTGTAAATCTTGTTGCTTTATTATGACATGATGAATTAAGTAATAAATCTCTGGCAGACTAAAGAATATTGGATTTTCAGTCAAATCGCGGCAAACTTTCAGACAAGCGACTTTTAATTCAATAAAATATTTATGTGAGTATCTTTACTCTTTCGGCTAATAATTATCGAGTTTCGTAAGCTCTTAACTCTAAGTATGATACACGTCAATTATGAACAGGATGATCTTCATGCCACCAAAGGAAAGCGTTCAATTAGGAAAAAATCAATGCTAAAATAATAATCTTGAAATTTAGCGAACGTTTAAATTAAAAATATTTATTTTCAGATAAAGATTACAAAGTGAACCTTCGTTGTTTGCGCCATTTTCAGTAGTCTAAGATTCAATTTGCGATTATAACGCCGCTTCGTATTGCTTATCTTTGAAATTTTGATCTTAACTAATTTTAATCTTCAATTACAGCAAATTAAAGCTGTTCTTTTATCACTACTAATACAGAAACATCTGGAAATAATTACTTTTTGCAATTTTTATGCCTATACAAGAAAGGGGTAATTGGCTTGTACGAGAAAAACTTAGACAAAAATTACATTTATCATGCACAAACAATCTGATTTATCGTACTTGTCCAATTGTAACGTTCATTAGATTTATGATTTCTTCGTTTTATTCCTCGTTTTTGCATAAAAGAAAGTTAAATTTAAATAAAAAAAAAAGTTCTTATTCACATTTCAAATGTATTCAAATCGGATAATTTTTCATATTTGTTGCAATTTTAGATAAATGTTTAACATATCAGAAATCTCCGTTCATGGCAATTCATCCGTGCTCGATTTTCCATTATCGCAGAAACATGTTTGGGTCTTCTGCTTCCAAATGGTTTATGGACTACCTAGCCTATTGAACTACTTCCGAGTGTTGAATTATATCATTTCCGGGTCATACATCAAAATGCCTTTCTACAAATTATTCGTATTGGACGGAGTTATTGTGAGGATTTTAGTGTAATTTGATTTTTGGAGTTAAATTCGTGGAAAAGATT
>LIAE01008093.1:18291-35930 GCA_002287525.1 Diploscapter pachys | reverse complement strand
GCGACTACCAACTTGTCCTATAATTGAACGATAGAAATTCAAGTTTATTTCAAAATTCGATACCTTATGCTTGCTCTGTCGGTCCTTCAGCCATTTCTTTAGGTGCTTATAAAGACATATTGGAAGTATGCACACCAAAGATAGGCAAATCGGGATGAGTAGTCTCGGCAAAAACCAAAAGAGAAACTCGTTCTTCGAATAGTCTGAAAATTGTTTGCTAAATATTTGAAATTTTTCTTCAGATCTAGTAAATTTTGCAAAGAAGATGGGTCAAATTTAAATCATGGCGAAAAGTGAATCTTTTCTTATTTTCAATTTAACACACAAGAATATCGAATTCTTCTTCCGTAAGGGTCATTATAGGGGTTGGCGGGGGCGTAGTGAATGAATCCTCGGGCCATTGATAATAATGAGGGGGGTTAAATATTTAGCTAGAGTGATTGGCTAGAAAATTAGGTTAAAATTACCGAGTTGTTCTTGGTCGACAAACAAAGCGGTGTCTCTTTTGTCGGGGGGCAAGAGGTAGACGAACTGATTGCAGTTGGTGGATCTGCAGCAGCAATGGTGCCACCCATTACTGTCCGTGCTCCCGATGCGGGGTGTGGCGCACTGCAATTAGACGATTATCGGGGGATTAAATCTAGATGAAGCGAGAGATAAAACGGAGATAATTGCGACTATAATGGGTCCGCGAATGATTTTCGAATGGTCCATTGTGGTAAACAACGTCTGCCCGTTCTTGGTCAAAGATCTTTCGAATAGCATTCTTACTGTAAAATCTTGGGTTTCGACGAACAGATAAAGGCAATTGAGAAGGTATAATGAGTTGATGCATGAGAAAAAGAACCTTCTGAATGGTGGCCTTGGTTGGTAAATAATATCCAATTGCTGGTCAAAGATCGAATGATTCATGATTCATATAAATCCTCACCTTCTCGGGACTCTCCCCGTCCTGCTCATCGTCAAAGCTGCATTCTCCTATGATTTCGTCGTAGTACCCCCAGCAGCCTCGATGGATGATGTGCTCTTCGGAGATGGGCTTTTCGGACTGGTTACCGTGCTTAAATGTTCAAAATTATTCCGTTCAGTCCTATTTTTCTTATTATTAATAAAGTAGTACGGCATAACTCAATGAAATTTGCTTTTTTAAAAACCCGTGAAATATTTCGGTAGATATTGTAGCACTGCTTTGATTAAATGCTTCTTCTTTCTTTATAAATTCCGTTTTTCATTCGTATAAATCTGTGCCCAGCACCAATTCTTTGAATTTCTTGATTTTCATTATTATCGCGGTTAGTTTACCTTGACGATGGATAATTGTATCACGTGAAAATGTATATGGGGAAAGAGGAAGCTTGTGCCCTCTAACTATGTATAGAATTTTAGTTGAAAGCTTGATTTTGAATAAAACTTAAAACTCTTACTTCATTCGCATGATCGCCGACTTTGAATACAGCAATGCAGGCTGGGGTTTGTTTACTGCCTTCGGCATAACATCGGACAGATTTTTCAGATTCTGTCAACAACGACGTGTTTATCGTTGCTGAGTGTGTACCGTTTACCTGAATTCGAATTTTCTTCGTTTTCCTTCGAGAAATGTCCGACTATGTTGACTTTAATTATAAGTTTATTATCTTCATTTGGATATATCGTACGAAGTTGCTTCTATAGTCCATACCAGCAATTTGGATAATCCGGTACCTCGTTACCCATAATTAAAGGCATAGAGCTAGAGTTCGCAAGCACCGAGCACTTTGTGAAGCAAAGATCGGTGAAATTTTTTGTTCTCGCTAATTAGGCAATTTCATAAAGTCACTTGCGAGCCCTATAGAGCAAAGTAGGAAGGAATTTTTCCCATACTACTTAGTAGGCAACAAAGTAACGAATTATCCTGGTTGCCGCTCATACCACAAAAGTCAATGAATTTTTATTCATTCCTCAGCGATAGCCTAATGAACACTTATCTACAGGGCAATCACCAAAATCCAATTTTTATCTTCTTCATACATACATTGATCAGAAAAATCGTGGTTTAATCCGGCTTTTTTGTATCAATTTCGTATATGATCTGTGTCACTCACCAAACATAGAATGTATTTTTTGCCGTCTTCATCTAGTTTCACGCCGAGCTGTTTCTCCTCTTTCGTTAGGTCCAAATGAAGAGTATATTGATCCTGAAAAATCGAAATCAATTTCGCATTATGAAATTAAAAACCCTGGAAATTTGTTTTGAGTCGTCATTTCCCTCATCAATATTTTTGCTAATTCGATATTATAGATCAAATGTGACCAAAGAATTTGAAAAATTATGTAATATTCAAAATGTTCGTAAACAATCCAGAAAACTCACTAGATAACAATTTAGAAATGTCATACTCACTTCTTTGCAAATGTTCTAAAAGGTCTAAAATCTCGTATATATCCGAGGAATTTTAGGTAGTATCTCATATTTACGGCGGGTGAGATAATTGCAATCCGAAAATTACGCCATTTGAATTCTGTTTCTCTACGGGATTACCCATGCTGTGTAGTCTGATATTTTTCTTACTCGAAATAATTACCTAATCCTTTGAATATATTATTATTATTCCGAGAATCAAATGACCGCAGTTGTTTTTATTCCCAAAGTAAGTACACTCCTCTTATTCAAAAAGTACGTAATAATTTTCCGAGAATTGTTTTCATTCTAAACCCGAAAAATGCTTTCAAAACTAAAGTGAAGCTATTAATTCTGATCTCAATTTTGAGCTATTTGTCAAGGTCATGCTTTTAAAAGTGAAACAAAATGATCGAAATTTGGAATGTTTCAATTTTCGCCTGAAAACATTATCGCATTAGATATTTTTCATTGTTGAAAGCTCCGCTTCCCTTCTTTAACCTATAATCGTTTGACCAAAAATGAGCCTTTGTACCCAGAAAACGTGTGATAAAAGCGGGGCGAAGCAAAACAAATCAATATAGTCCAACCCCGTTTGTTGTAAAAATTTGCTATTTATAAGAGGTGTTTCGTGTCCGTTCAGTGGACGAAGAATAATGACGGAAAATATCGATGCAAGCATTTTTCGAGATTTTTTTTCTAAACGACCATAAAAACTTGACAACCTTTGCAGAAAAGTATCAAAATTGTTTATCATTTTGAGAGTACCTGAACGTTAGAAAGTATCGATCATAAAATACCTATAAAAGGGTCTTTTTGGAATTCGATCCCGAAATGACAATTTTTGTGGAATTTAAAAATTACGAAACAAAATGATAAATTATAATTGTTCGCTCAGGATTACGTAAACACACAACGATTGAGAATTAAAATTATGGTTTTAGGGAATCATTGTTTGTTTTTGCTTGTACTACTGATTCATGGGTGTGTGCACAATTTTGTGACATATTTCTTAGGAAGATAAAATTGACGTAATGGTCAACTTCTAATTTCTTGATAAGGGAAAATATCCATTTCTTACATTAAAAGTATTTACATCATGAATTTCCTTGATAGTTAGCATAAAAGCTTTCTTACCTGGAATTTATGTCTGGGTTTTTCGGTGGTGAATATGTCTGATGATGGGGTGCCGAAATCTGCGAGATTTGCCTCGATTCTGATAGCGATCAGGCTGAGTCCCAAAAGCAGATAGCAGATTCCGATTGTCCGGTTCGATTTCAGCTTCCAGACCATTTTCCCCGATCAATCTATCGACGACCGGGGTGAGTTCAGTGAAATTAGAGGGCTACCCTCAAAAGTGTAGGAATTACGAGGGCTGCCCTCAGAAGGTTGGGGGCAGCAGCGTTACGACGGAATTGCGATCCCCCAGAGCCACGACTAGTCGTGCGCAAGAAGCTCAATTTTTAAAAGATGGAATGACGGGCTGAAATATACAATGTTTAAGTGTCGGATTCAAAATAGTTGCTAAAAGAAGAAGAAAAAAACTCGACTAGGGGGTCCTGAATGAGTTTGAAATTTTAAAATTCGGAATAGGATGAACAGACAAAAGATTCAAAATAGTAACTTTCGGTATATTTTTGATAATAAATAGTCATTTCAATTTCCGCAACAAACTCCAAACGGCGCATAAAAACGTTTCAAATGAAGAATGCTCCTGGAAGAATGCGATATGAAAGTTTCGTGCGAAATAAATTGGGAATTGATATGAGAAAAGAGGCGCGCGCAATTCTAAAAGTTGAGAGTGATTGATAAAGATGCAAAAAGTAGCTTGACGTCATATAATAAATTAATAATTTTTAATTTACAAAAAAAATTAGACAATTCCTAGAAAAATTCATGACGATCAACTATGCTAATTGAAAAGTTATGGAAATTAGCATAAAGATAAGAATCTTAATCAAACAATTACAAAAATGAATGAAGGTCAGTCTTAATCATTGAAGAAATTGTAAAAGTAGCATGAGAGATCAAAGATTACCGGAAACAATTTTCAGAAAAAAAAACCCGATCAAAATGACACGAAATAAAGTATCTAAAACACAAGGAAGAATTGCTTATCGCTTTCTCTTTCTCGATTTTCACTCTAACTCTTATCTTTCTCTCGTTCTTTTTCTCTTTCTCTCACTTCGCTCTAACGCTCTAGCTACTTATCTTTTCAACATCGACCTACAATTCCTTCTTCTCCTTCTAACCTTTTACTCTTTCATTACTCATGGAACGATCTGAACGATACGATATACGAGAAACGCGGGTTGCGATTTCCTTTGTTTTTATTTCCGAAAAAAATCGAAAACTTTGCAGGACTTTTTGCAAAAATTAGTATTCCTTACAGACTTAGAGGGTCTTTTATCGGACGAAAATAAACTATGATGGGATAGGTCGCACTAACGAATTGATATCTGTGATACCAGTTTGCATTGGTAGGAATTTCGGCTAATCACAGGTTGGAGAGAAATTTGCGAAGAAAATATATTAAGATTAGGTCGTAAGGGGTTTCTGATGATCGTTCTCTCTAGGATTGATTCCTTATTAATAATATTTATTGGGTCATCCAATAAGTTTTTCGAACCAAAAAACGATAAAGAAAAGTGATAGTAAACCGGACAAATTTAAATGGAGCTCGTTGGTATTGACTTCCTCTACAATTCCATGCAAAGTTGCCAACCAAATAACTGCCCAATTACTGTATAATTAGGATCACGCGAGGTAATGCAATAGTTCATACGAGTTTCGCTCGAGGTTCATTTGACCTTTAAAGATCGTGCGACCTAACCTCGCGGGAAGTTATGAGGTCATATGAATTAGGGAGTGTGGAAAAGGAGGAATGCAGCTCGCGTGAACTTAGACCAGACCTTTTTTCAAATGAGCTCCGCTCTAAGTTCACGCGACTTCTCCTTTATTCCTCCTCTTTGAAGTTTGAGCGAGCTTACCTCGCATGACCCTTTCCAACTACCTCATATGAACTTTTATATAGCGTGCCTTATTATCTTCTTAAGAGGTTATGGGGACTTTTGCCGAAGGTCAAGTGAAGCTTCACCTGAACTTCGTGTGAACTGGCTTAGTTCACGCGAGGGGGGCTTTATTACGAGCTCTGGTGTGTGAACTGGACAAGCGTTCCAAGGAGATGATTTTTGGAATTACAAAATCATTAACATCTTCGAACTTCGTGTTATGTTAGATATCATTAGTCAAAAATAGTATGAAGATACAGCCATGCGGTTTTTGAATTCCAAGAACCTATATCGGATGATAACATATTTGAAGAATACGAGCGTTTTGTAGGACTGTGTTGAATAGAAAGTGAACTTTGGTAACTTGACAGGAGCGGGGCTCAAAATAGGTGATAATTCAAAAAATTCGCATAAATTAATGTTGCAAACCAATTGCGAGAAAGAAGATTATATTTTGCACATATCGGTATCGACTAACTGCAGATCTAAGGAGGACGATCGTCAGAAAGCCCTTGCGACCTACCCCCTATAATATTTCCTATACAATTTTGTATTTCTAAACTAAAATTGTCAAAAATTTTCGCTCCGCGTGCTCAGTCATAACGAAAATTTCGCTCGTGCAACCTATCCCTCGTATATTTTCTTCGCCTGACGAAAGTGCTCCCTAGGTATGTTGTAAACCCAAAATGCATAAATATCCCGCGATCTCATTCCATCTCCGTTTTTGGTTTTTGACTGAGCTTGGTCTGATCTTGAACCAGCAAAATAAACGCACTAACACACGACTATCTTCTGTTCGTCTACCAGCAAATCACAAATCCTTCAGTAACTTCGTTACGGGAGTGTGTTGAGACGTTATAGGAAAAGGTTATTTGAATGGGAAACAGACAAATCAGAAACAACCGTTGTCAGAGAACCACATAGTTCTGCCTTGTGAAACTGAACACAGGCAAAGAATTGGGACCAAACCTAACCACTATACACCATATACACCTACTCAAAACTTAAAATTATCGATATTTTACAAGTGGAAAAGAAAAAATATCTAAAGTTTCATGAAAACTAGAATAAAGGAAGAGATAGATTAAAGAATATATGCAAAAACGGCACGGAAATTGCACTTTCTTGCTCAGCTGACATGATAATTGATGGAATTCGCGCGTGTGGTGATGCAAAATCCACTGCTCGAAGACGATCAAAGCAGCCATTTTACCACTGCACTAATCCACCGAAATTAGAATAAATTAACGATAAAATATCTCGAAATTTGGCATGAAACGCGCTCACATTCCGGCACAAAATAGAAATTCACGCTGTTGTGTGAACGAAAAATAGAAACGGGGTATTGAAAAAGAGAAGGGGCAAACCGGAGGCCGAAAGTTGCAGAGGACGAGAAAAACATTATTATCCAAGGAGAGATCGCTAGGTGGCCAGAAAATCGGGAAATATACTTTAAGAATGAGAAGGTGAAAAGAAGACGAGATGCATTTCTCATTCCTCTCAAATTATACGGTCTCTAATGCGCTTTCTCACCACTTTTCCTATTCTTTACTGCAGGCCCGAAACGGGCAGAGATGCAGAGGACCAGCCGGGAAATAGCACATCGAAATGAGAGAGTGAAAAAAGCGAGAAAACAGAGAGGAAGAGAAGGAACAGATAATATGGGAAATAAGGAGAAGAAAAGAAAACCTGCGCTACGCTGCTGGGGCTGCCTGTGAGAACGCGAAGCAGAGACTTTTTTTTTCAATACTTATACTTTCTTCTTCGCTCTCTTTCTCTGGTCTTCCTAGGTTAGTGCTATCTCTCTTTCTCTCTAGGTATAATTTTTATCATTCTCCTAGAACATCTAATATTTCTCTCGCTTTTCTGTGCTCTATATTTTCGAAGTATTATTTCTTCATGCATGTCAAATCATCGCATTTTGCAGGGAGAAGGCGATAGGCGCAATTTCCTTTTATGCTGCCGTTTTTCCGCGTTTTTCTATCAGTGGCTTCATGCACGTTTCACCCCTTTGGAAGAGCGGAATTTCTCATAATTCATTTTCTTTCGATCCTCTTAATATCTGATACTCTTCTGCCCCCGGCTTGTTTGTAGTTTCTTTCCTCTATCTTCGCGCATTCGTCATAACTCCTCTCTATCTCATTCCTAGAAATGAGAGAAAGCCAAACTTAGCATTCGAATTATGTGTCAGAAATTTTCGAACACTTTCTTCCGACCCATCTGGCTGGGTTCCTGATTGATAATCATGAAATATGTCAATTCTGGAAACTCATTTGGCTACTCTACTCACCCGATTCAGATATAGAAGAAAGCGCGAATTCGTAATCTGCAAAATAAAAAAATGAAAAGAAGAAGATAATCTAGATATATAACGGCGAAAAAACGATAAACTTATTGCAGAAACTTGAAAGTCCGGAAAAAAATGTGAAAAAACACTTTCCATCAGAGAAATGATAAGCCAATAGATTGAAAATTTGATGAAAGAAAAATCGTATATCTGATAGAAAGAAATTAATAATAATTTATTCAGCAAATTATATATAACACATACTAACAACAATTTTTTGCTGAAGTATTATGGATTCAACCAAATTCATATCTCAGGCTTATTTTATATGAGATTTCCTGATTTTTAATGGAACAAAAATAATTTTTTGCAGGAAAAAAATAGATTTAAGCCAGCGATTATTATAACTTGCATCTTTAAATATGGGAGCTATTTCCCTGTTTTTTTAATTTGAAAAATTGGCCATTTGCAAAAATCTTATTAAATTTGCTCAAATTCGAATAAATCGGTTTTGACTGTTTGAACATATGCACAGGGGAATCAAAGTGCCTTCGTGTGCGTGGGATCCTCCCTTAGTCCGTCGAATGTATACATTCATTATGCGTCTCTACCCACTGCTATGCCTAAGCATAGGACTCTGTCATTTCTGCGTCTCAAACTTGAACTGTACTTAAGAATAGAACTCTGTCATCTGTGCTGTTGCATAAATATACCGAGAGCAATTTTGTAAATAGATTTTATCCCGAACTGTGCGCTTTGTATTCGATCGTGAAGAGAGTAAAAACCAACCTTGACCGATTATTATAGTGCTCTCTCTTTGCAAGTTCATCGCAACATCAGGAGTTAAATATGCAAAGAGCCATAAATCAGGGGATTAAACTTGCTGAATTATAAGGTTAAATTTCTGAGCAAATCGATTGGAATTATGTTATCTTTCGATGAAAGAAAATTTTTGGAAAGCTTTGTGATGTCATGACATAAAAATTGTTTAGGAAGAAGTTATGATAACCTAAATTTTATATCGTGATAAGTTTGAAAGCCTAATTTTGACAACTTGAAAAATACTACTGCTACACCGAAATCTATGAAGCTTTTAGGGTACATTCTAACTCGTGATTTTATATTATTACTTTTTCAAGTTGGCATTTTAGGCTTTCTATTTTTACTGGCAAACATGTTTATTTTGTATTCCAGGTAACTCGGTGTTGAAGCTTAAATTCATAAATCAAACGCATTTTCTCTCTGACATGACATTTCGTTCGGAATTGTAGCGCATAAAATAGGTATATCTTGGGTTACAAAATTATCTTCACACTATATCCGCTAATTATAGATGCATTCGTGCGTAGTGATAGCGCTATAAGTTATGGTTCATTAGATGAATTATTTGAATTTAAATGAAAAATTATGCAACACTCTAGAGCGTTTTGTGCTTTGTAAAATGAACTCGAGTACTTTTCATTCATTATATCTAGTGCATCAGTACTCATATTTTTGTTGAAAAGTACTCACGTACTCACGATATAGTAATTATGACGATAGTGGAGAACGCATGTGCATATGTTTTTTCCCGACCAAACTCTAAAGACTAACGACGAAAAATTGAGAACAAAAAGGAGCGTAACGGGCAAATTAAGCCAGGAAATTCATATGATCACGACGATTTTGCAATATGATATCCTTTTTTCAGCGACATTTTCGCCCCGTTTATCCCTTTTATCTCTAGATTCGTTATATATCCCTTCCCAACTCCCGTATTTAAGAGTGCGCCTATCAAATAGTTTATTTAGCTCTCGTAAATATCAACTATAGTTTATGACAAAAATGCGGAGGTTCACATAAAAGCTTCTTATATAAAAATGTCAAGAAATTTGAAAAGAGGATAAATTGGAACGTTTAAAGTAAATACACTTTAGCATATGTATGTACTGGATACAAACTTTAGTTTTTGCTACGTAATTTCAAATCTCATTAAAATTTCAGGTATTTAAAAGGCATTTACATTCGAACTTTCGAATTTACTTGAAAAGGAATAGAAATTTCGCATGTGACTAAAATTAATTTGATTGTAAAAAATGTAATAAAAGGGTTTCAAGAAATTTTGTCAAACCATTATCTTATTTTTAAAATTTATCGAACTTAGGTAGAATATTCTTATCTGGATGATTGATGAAGACTAAAAAATCAATGCGAATCTAACTTGACTAATGATTAAAATACTGGTGAACTATTGAAATTGATGCATGACGCAATTCTCTTAACAACTTAATAGATTCTGTGAAAAGTGACGTACACTTCTCAATACTAATTATAGCAGTTGTTTACCGAAGATGACGAGAAAAAAAAAGTTTTGCAAATATCGGCCCGAGCCTATACAGCTGCAACGTAGAACTGTTTGAAAAAATGCGCGGCCAAAAGAGCTAGAGCAGCAAAAACGACGAATTGTGTAACTTTCTCTATGTAGTATCATGGGGAAAAAGGTGCAAAGGTCACTGATTTTAGATAATATTTCCTATGTCACGAAAACTCTAGAATTTTTATAGAAAAAATCTAATATCATTTGAAAACGTAGTAACAAAAGAATTAATAAGTACTAGGCTATAAAGTAGTCTGTTTCAGTAGCAATTTTTGTTACTATCTATCAAAAACCTAAAGATATTATAAACTATCGATTTCCTTCTCTTTAATTTCTTTGATCACTTTGTAAGCGAAATGGATATCTTCTTCCTTTGTGAATTGGGAGCATATAGCTAATCTTAGGAAGTAGCTTCCGTGAACCTAAAATAATGATTATTTTACTCCCAAAACTGGGGACAAAGTGAAATTTAGGAGGACAATATTCCCAACTAAAAATTACCTTTGATGGTACCAAATGAATGCGTCCATCGTCGTTCAGAGCATTGCACAGTTTTTCGTTTTCCTCATTGTTCTTCTGAAGTAAAAAAGTTTCAGAATGACAGTTTTAAAATACGGCACGACGACACGCTACAGCATAATATTTGTATTATATAATGGCACGATTTTCAATAGATTTGAAATAGTCCTTCTCTTTCTTCATACTATAAATCGTGCCATAGCGTGTCGGCTGCTTTCCAGAATATTTTCTATTTTTCAACCCTAATCCCTTATTCAAAATGGGTAAAAATACATCGGGAAGATACTATTCATTTTTCGCACGCAAAAAAGTAAATTCAGCTGAATAACATATTTTCCTAAATTTCCTCGCTGCAAGTTAATCGTTGTTTCATAGAAAAATGGGTGAATTTAGATTTCGCGCGATAATGAAATCTTACATTTTCGATCTCTGATCTTCCGCTCTTTTGCATTTCTTCGCTATTCTCAAATGTATGCTGCAAGAGATGAAACATAGAATGTATTGACAATTGGAGGTTTTTTTCTTCCAATACATTTTTCTCCTCGAAGCCGATCTAAGGGAACACGTTCGTTAGACGAGAATAAACTATAGGGGTAGGTTGTAAGGGGCTTTAACTATCGTCCTCCCTAGATCTGCTTCGGAAGGATTCGTGATTTTTTGCCGAAATTTCGTATCAAAAGTTGCCAATAAGACAATAAAAAGGGGGTGTTTTCACTTAAGTTTTGCTGAAAATAAAAAGAAACAAATTATCTAGCTACAGCCAAAAAATTCATTGAAATTTAGTATTTGAAAACGTTTCTTCAAGATTTCTTGTTTTTAGCTTTATAGGTTCAAAGTAAACTAACATTGTGGGGCACGAATAATGACGATATCACATTACCACTCTTCCTGTCCTTTTCACTTCCACGCAATAACAAATATTTGATCTTCCTGCTAAAACACGTGTTCGGGGTTTTCAAACCACGTACAAAACTCAAGCATTTGAAAGTTGGAGGAAGTATTCTAGTTTTCGCGAAAAATTGCGAAAATTGCAAAAAAAAAAGGTTGGTTGTTACACAGCAACAGGGAGCGAATTTGTCTTCTTTGGGCGAAAAACGTTTCCTTTCAATTTGTACACGAACTCTTTGAGTTACTTTGAGAAAATACCGATCTAAAAATACTGTTTGTCCCCATGGGAAAATGTAATCTTTGGGCGTTTTGTAAATATACGATGATTTTCGAGGGTGTGCTGCTCACTTTTTTGATCTCTTGAACACGGAAAAGCTCCCACCCACCGAGGGTATATTTGTCGGTAAACAATTGGTCGGTAAGCGATAAGAATAGAGGGAAATAAAAAAATATCCTAGTGAAAGTCCATTTCCACTCATCCGCAAGGGAACCGTTTTGCGCGGAAAACACCGAAAAAACAACATTCGCCCCGCCGATTTGACGTAAAAGCCGAATTTCCGCAAAACATCCTGGTTCCTTTCTCCCTTTGCTGCGCTGTAGAATTTGCACAAGCTTTTTCTTCTAACCAGAGAAATCGAACCCAAAGATCATACGGGGCTAAGTTAAAAGCATCGAATTTTATGGGTTTTGGGTGAAATTCGAAATTTTTCGTGCTGGTGTTGGATCGAATATCATGTAGGAGTAGATGCTTGAGGAAATTGGTTCAAAAATCATCTTTAAAGGGATTTTATATAAACCATGGCGACATCAAATAAATATAATCATACGTGAAAATTGTAATTTTTGTTGTTAACATTGCAAAAATTTCATGCTTCTTCTAAGAAAGGTAAAAAAACTAACATCCTTCATTCGGAAGCATACCAAACCGAGGTGTTTGGGGACGAACAACTCGAAATCTTCGTCTTTTTGAATCAGCTCGGCAAAAACGCCGGCCAGCTTATCCAGCTGAAATAATAGAAACTATTGATGAGTAAACCATGAGATGCGAATTTGATTCGATCATTTTTTTCATTTTTGACGAAGCTAAAATTTCATATATCACGAAAATAACTATACATAACATATTGGATGAAAGATTAGATGATAAGAAAATTTGATATAATTACAATATCAAGATTTTTTTAAAATAAAAAGTGACGATTTTTGAAATTTTACTTACCCCTCTCAGATATTCTTGTAATCTAGCCACTCCCAAACTTCTCAAAACGAACCATATTTTCAAAGAACGGAAGCGACGACCTAAGGCTACTTGGAGGTGCTAAATTTAAATCTCAATTTTAAAGATATAATTTTAAAAATATACCCTATAGTCTGAGGCTGTTGCCTGATGTTCGTGTTTCAGATATAGAGGATCAACGTTAAAGTATTTGACGATATGGGCTCCATTTTTAAACCTAAATATTTTTAGATTACTTGTTATGTCATTTTGTATCATGGATTATACTAGATAGTAGTTCTAAAATACATTGCACATGATATATGATATAATATCGGAAATAAACTATTCTATACCATGACTAAATTAGTTTTAAGTTCATCACTTATGATATAATCTCGGGAATAAGAGTTTATTATTTCATATCATGTAACTTATGAGAAATTTCCGCAAGTGGCGTAAATTGAGGCGCGTGAAATTGTATTTGAACGGGAATTCCAATTAAAAAATGCCGATTTCCTGGTTTGTACTTTTTGAATCGCAAGAGTTTCCCGGAATTTTTTAACGCGATAACTGACTTTGAAGCCTTTCATAATGGAGCTAAACCTATTACATATCAGATTAATGATCCAAAATTGCGCAAAATCTCATTACACTTCGAATTTTCAATTTCCCGATCCATCTAGGATGTGTGTATTATAAGAGCCTATGCAAAAGTCATTTCGAAATGCGCGCACATTTTCTGCAAACTTTGTACTTTCAACTAGTACAAATTTTGGAAAATTGTTTCTAATAGGGGATTTGCATTGCAATGTCTAAATTCGGTATATTCTGGGAGTTTTTCAAAGTTATTTTCGACAATGCCATTTTTCAAATCGAGATATGCAGGTTATTTTTTGCAAATGCATTCTTTGTTTTTTAGGCAAACTCAAAATAACCCACTAAATGCTGTACAAAATTTTACAGATTTGAAACCTCAGGGCTATCTGGATAAAGTTAAATTCCAACTTATAATAGGGTTTTTTGGGATTATTTTGAAAATTCTTTTGTATGGATTACCATGGTGCGGAACCATTAAAATCATCTTTTCCCATTGATAGTGAATTTTTCTAGATTATTTCTTCAAGATCAGCACCTTGTTCAATGTAAAAATCTCAGGGAAAAGTTTCCAAGAAAAATAAAGCCTTAATCTTCGGAGATTAGAAGAATGTAGTAAGTGGCTCAAAAACCCCATTCCTAGAAAATCTCTTCTTATCTTCGAAGCGCTCTATCTTATATCAGGGCAAATTAGCGGATATCATAAATCCCTTTTCGATACGGAGAGTAAAGCTGAAAGGTGAATATCACGCGGTAAAACGTAATGCGAAGTGGGAATATGCAATTCCTCAGGGATTTTCATTAAAAAATTGTCGATAAAATTTAGAGGAATGGTCATTGCGCATAAAAATCTTTTGTGCGCAACGACATACACCCAAAATCTTCACTCCAAAGATTTAAAGTGATTTTATTCCCCTAAAAATGGAAATAAATTGAGTTTGAAAAAATATTGGACGTAACAAATTACCACATTGGAGAGCAATCGAAGTTCATCATCAAACATTTGTGAGCGTTGAAGTTGTACGAGTCGACAAACTCCATGCCCTTAGCCAAGTAGTGGAATTCGGGGCAGATCAGGAAAGAGCCTAAAATAAAATCATATATTTCATCTGAAAGATAGAAGAATCAAAGTTAGAGCGTTTCCAAGAATGTTTTTTTTTGCAAATTTTTAATTCGTACCTGCGTAGGCGGCATCAACATGTAGCCAAATCCCCTCCTTGTTGCAGACCGGTCCAATCTCCTCCAGATGGTCCACACCGCAAGTTGACGTAGTGCCAACCGTAGCGATGAGCATGAATGGAATTAGTCCCTTTGCTCGGTCTTCCTTAAATTCCCAATAATTTGGCAACTATTATATGGTGGGGTGTTTTTTCACACTATTTCTTTCAAGTTTCATTCTCTCGCCTATCCCTAACTATAGCGCACGTCCCCACGTCATTCCGTCATTTCAAAATTAGCGAACTCCGCAATTTAATAATTGTGTAAATAGTTTTGAAAGAAAAGTCTGAAGACCAACCTTGATAGCCTTCTCCAGCGTCTCCTTCGTCAAGGCGTAATTGCCCAGTTGTTCATCTAGAGAGCTGGTGAGCTTACGAAGACGAATCCCAGAGAGCATGGCACCTTTCTCGACGGAAGAATGAGCCTAAAATTCTCCACTAATGAGTTTTTCTTTTTTTGAGTGAAGCTAAAATGACCTGATCCGAGCAGTACGCGACGAACTTCTCAAACACCGTAGGATCGTGATAGTACGGAAGAGCAGCGCATTCGTTGGTTTCTTCCTCCACGGTGTTCTGCCTGACTTTCGACAGAAGAGTTTTGATCGTCTCTCCGACTTTGCTGCTTGCAACTCTCTCAAAGAATGATGGAAACACCTTGATCTTCTAAATTCCCCACCATTTTCATAGGGAAAGAAGAAATTTAGAAACCTCCACAGCCGTAGCTCTGGCAGCAAAAATCGCGATTAGCGTCGCGTCACTCGCTGTGCTTTGAATGATTCCGCACCCAGGGCCCTCAGCAGCGTTCTTAAAGTGTTGAGGAAGATTCAGCAAGTCGACGAGCCAATCCAGGGTAGACATTTCGAGTTCCGTCATGGATGGGCAGGATTTCTGTCACCAAGAAGCTCATTTCGTGGCTTTTGAATCTTTTTACCCAAGTGAACCCGACCGCTGAAATTCCACCGCTCAAAATATCGGCAGCGATCGCCGGATAGCTGCAGGCAGTTGGAAAGTACGCGAAGAAGTGCGGATGGTGCCAGTTCGTATTGCCTGAAAGTGCGATGAAAGTTGAAATCAGCCAATTTTCATCGTTTTTACCGTTCATGATCATCGGCTCGAGATCCTGGAAAATTCTGTCCCATCCGTCGGGTTTCGTTGGGGCTTCCGGCATCTGAAGGAGAAATCAACAAGGCTCACAAAGATGATTCTTACAAGCTCATCCAGATATCCTGGTTTAACTGGGGGAAGGGGTCTTCGTTGCCCAGTACGGAGTTCATCCCAATAGTCCGCGACATAGTCTACCATCCGCTTCCCGGCTTGGCGAAAGTCTTGGGAATCCATGCCCACCACCAAACTGACCAAGTTCTGAAACTCGCAAAAATGAATCTGAAAATGTTGCGAAAACAAAATATTGAAAGTGAAAATGATGGCATAGAGTGCGCATGACGATATCCCGGAAAGCGTATGAAGATGTCGAAAGAAAGGTGGAGAATAACGAAAATAATGGACCCGGAAAACGACAATCGGAAGGGAGAAGGACCATGAAGCAGGTAAGAAATGAATATTTTGGCAGAAGATTGATACACGAGTTTTTGGCAAGCTGGGACAGTTGAAAGAATGCCAAATTATGAGACAGGTCATTAAATGAATTGCTACATCGATTACACGTATTAAAAGTAATTAAATCAATAGATCTGTGATGATACTTCGTCAGTTTGAATTTGACAAAGAATGTACCGAAATGACTGATGATTCTATGTGTGGTAAGGACAAAGAAAAATGATAACGCTTCAAAACTGTCTGAACAGAATGATTTATGGTTTGAAGTTCAGTCGTTAGTTTCAAAAAGCTAACAATAATGGTTTAACCCGAAAATATCATAATGAGAAATTTAGTGGGCTTATCATTAAGTACCACTTAAATTCAAGTCAAACATTATTCCCCCAAAATCGATAGAACATAACTCATAAAAGATAACAATCGTATTTCGTGCTTTCGAACTACATGATGCCCAGAGAAAATTTTTCGATGTGAATTAAAATTTCTGAATCATGAGGATGACCCTGTTCTATGAGTGAAACGTGGATTCTTCTGCAAAAATTGAAGAACAACAATAACCTTCTTCTTCAGCATATAATGCCGCTCTTTTCTCGAATATTTTAGACCTCATGCAAAAATCATGGTGGCATAATATTGAGCAGGCAAAAAATTAATGGTTCGCAAACAGAAAATAGCAGTACGGGTATCCTGTTGCCGGGCAGGAATAATAAGAGAAGTATTCAATCATCGAAAAAAACCCTGTGGAACTATAAATAAGCATTGGTTTTTGAAATTAAATTGTTCATATAACATTTCTATTTTCTGCGCATTTTTAATTCATTCTTGATCCTTCTGAACTATAACGCAAATAATTTCTGATATGCCGAGATCATAGGTCACTTCGATCAGGAAGAAAAAAGAATATTCTTCCTTCATCTATTATCGATGAGCGAAAACTTGAGACAAAAAGACCGTCCTTCTTTCTTCCTCTTCTGTGTTTCGATGCACGAAAGACGAACATTTGTTTGTTCATTTATTTTCTTTTCGTTTTTCGCGTTTTAATTATATATATATCGATAGAGGAAAATAATTGTTGCAACAATCCCGCTAATTTCGATGAAAAATCAAAGAAAAGCGAAAGAACACAAAGAGAATCGTCAAGTATTGCCAAATGAACGGATGTCATCAACGTGTGCATTCCAAGGCTCAAAGGAGGGGGAGAAAGAAAGACGTTCCTTTTATTTTGTCTCAGTTATCGATCACTTACAATAACAAGAAATTAATTGTGAAAAAGCGTTTCCATTTTTCGAAACGAAAATTTCAATTTTTTCGGCGTATCAAATGAATTCGATCGAAGAAAATGAATCAAATTAAAATGCCGAGAAAAAGATTAAAATGTTCGATGAAAAGCGGGGTCGAGATAAATAATTCATATAAAAAGAAGTACATTTTTTACATAGTTGCAAATAATTACATTGATCATTGATTGCATGCACCAAAGTGTTCAATATGATATTGATTAAATTCGGCGTAAAAATTCAAAGATCCCCAATAATAAATACAGAAAAAGTAAACAAAATTGCAGAAAAATTAAAGCCTCGTTGTTAGGCAAAAAATATTTGTCTGTCGAGTAGA
>LIAE01008093.1:0-18268 GCA_002287525.1 Diploscapter pachys | reverse complement strand
CCACAACGATTTCCTTATCGGGACTCATTTACTATGCACTCTTCAATGGCTCTTCAGAGCCATAACGATTTTACCTATTTGTTATTTATGTCGAGATTTTTCGATATAATATTTTAAATTCCGAGTTTTAGAAAAAATGCTGGGAGTAGTCGGTTGGGCCTTCGTAGCTGCCTTGGGATATTTCATCTATTGGGTGGCTCAGCCCGATCCAGTGCCATTTTTGGGCGTCTACAGTCGGCCGGGGAAATGGTAAACTAAATTTTAGCCCTTAAAAATGCTCAATTCAGGTACTGGCTGAAATTCCGTCTAATGAAGCTCGTAATCGCGCTCCGCCAGCGAAGCAAGAAAAATAAGAAATCTCGGGATGTTAAAAAGGTAAGTTATAGGAAAAAATCGAGCAGATTTCGAAAGTTGGCAACTTGGAAACTCCGAGACTCGAGATATGGAGAAATAGTGTGGTAAAAGTAGCTTGCCCCTACCGACTCCTGTCCTACTTTGTCTATGTCTCGTGTCTCGTGGTCTCGCGGTCTTGCGGTTCCAAATAGCCAGAAAATTCAGGAGGACCTTATGAACTCTCAGTGGGGTGGTGACGGAGGCATCCGGGATATCAGTGAGCTAGACAAAAAGCATGATCTACCTAAGGACAAGGTACGAAATTTGAAAATAACTAAACACTTTGAATATTTTAGAAATTCGCCGGTGATTGCGTTTTCTTCGACGGATCAAATCGGGATGGTTGGTACTTCACTCTGGGAACGGCTCAAAGACATGATGACATCATCAATTTGTTCCTGATCATTAGAGTACCAGGATTCGGAACCTTCGTGGATGATAAAATGCAGATTGATACAAATGCTAAGGTAGGTTATTAATATTGATCCACTCATCATATTGTTTTGCACCTAAAATATAAATGTCATGAGGTGTTTTTGTTCATCTATATTTGAGAGCTCAATTACATGGTCTCATGCTGTTTTTGTCAATAAACTTTAATTGATTCATCCGACCAAAATAGAAGCTCTCATTTTCATCGAGAAGCCAATTTTCTTGAAAGCTAATAGATAACTTATCACTTCTGTCACATAGTTAAGACCAACTAGGAAAAAATTGCATTACTGATAATTTTTACTATTCAGCAGAAATCAGAAGGAGCATTGATAAAATAGATTTTTTCTTCTTGATGTAAACAAAATTTAGAGCATTCAATCAAAGAATGAATGGAAAACGGCTAGTGGATTTAGCATTGAATGTATCAAGCCCATGGAAGAGTGGAGATTATCATTCAAAGGTTGTAAAAATTCTGGGAAAAAACAGATTTATTTCAAAATTTTAGGAAAACTTCTGAAATCCAGAGGTGCATGCATTTTCTCTGAAAATGGCGAAGAGGATAATCGCAATAAAAGTGAGATGCCGATCGATGCCGAGTTCGAGATCGCATGGACCAATTTTGGTGCGGTGCCTGAAAAGTTTAAGGATCTAAAAAACCGAGGTTTTAGGAGATTACTTCGATTTTGACACAGAGTGCTCTCCTACCGCAATTGCACACTCTTTGGCGATAGAGCCGTGGAGTCGGGAGCTGTTCGACAGGATGAGGGCTTCGCATCAGACGCATTATGAGCAGGTATGAGGGGTTTATCAGACCTGATAATGATGAATCCGGAGCTTTTCAAATTCACTTCCAACTTCAATTTCACTAGTTTCCATTTGAAATTGAAATAAAGTTGCAATTTGGGAATATTTTATTAGATTCTTATTGAATAAATGAAGTTTTGATCATTTTAAGTTCGGCTTCATAAACGGCTCCTTCAAAATCGGCAACCAAACCTGGGACGGCATCAAGTTGACGAGCATGCGAGATCACACCATCACTGGATACAGGAGATGGTCGGATATCAGGAGGTGCGAAAAGTGCTCGGAAATTGAAAGAATCGCGAGAATTTTTAGGTACATAATGATGATCTACCACTTGGAAGACGGAACATGTATTCACACTTCTGTGATTTCGATGCCCGGAGTCGTGTTCAGCCAACTGGAGTTTGGCTATGTCATCACCCCGTAAGAATTTGAAAAGTTCCTAAAAAATAGCAAAGTTTGCATAAAAGGCAACCTGAATAATTCGTTACCAACGAAATAGTACGAGAAAAGATTTCTCCCCTATTATTCCCTTAACTATGGACTACGAAGCTACGAATTATCCAAATTGCCACAAAAACGGTAATTTAGCGACAAGAAGAAAATCGCCGTCGACAGAGTTCACTTCGACCTATCTATGCACGGGGAGGATAAACATTTCCCGAAAAAATTCGCCTACTCTTTCACAGCTGGTCATCTACACTATGATGTGGAGGTTCTTTATCATAAAATCAGAGATTTGAATAGGTTAAAATTTTTAGTGCGAAATCATCGAAACTTGCTCATTCAAAATGGGTCTGGATTTGGCGTGTCAGGTAAAAAATAGCGAAAAATAAGAAAAAAACGAAAAAAAAATTTAGGTAAACGAAAATATGGCCGTTTACAGAGCCAATGGAATTAATGGTTATGGGTTCGCTGAATGTGAATATCGAATTAAACCTTATTAAAATCGAAAAATGATTTTTTTTAATTTCGCTAGAGTTTTGCTCGTGTTTAGTCTTTGTGAGACTCATTTTTAATTTAATGCTTATTTATTTTCGTAAATATAGTTTAGAATAAAGCATATTTTTCAAAATCAATGAACCAAAAATTTTGGTTCTCAAGGTTAAAGCAGAGCTTTGCCTATCTTTGTGTCCAACCCTTTATGTCTTTTTAGATCATCATTCTGAAATAGAGAAAATGATATTCACTAAAAATATAATATCACATATGATATCATTTTTTATTCATAATCACGAGTTTCATATTTCCCTAAATGATAAAATACGGTTTATTGATCATACGAAAAGTGACATACTTTCCAAAATCCTACAAAAGCAGATACACCATCTCAATACAATTTTGCACGAAATGAACGAAGAAAAATCATCACCGAAAATAAATGTCCGATAAGAAAATCTACCGAGAAAAACACGCAATCTAGCGAAATCAAAGGGATTCAAAAATCTAGCCAATCGAAAAATAACCGGTATCAATTATTGTGTGGTCTCTAATTAGTATAATTCGTCTAATTAACTGCAATTAAGCAAAGTGATTTCTCAATAATACGACTAAATGAATTGAAGATCGGCAAAATATGGCTATTTATGAAAAAAATCCTGAGTCTATTCTTACAGCTCAAAAAGTGGAAATACTCTTTCTAACAAAATATCTACAGAAGGAAAAACAATTTCAGCTAAAAAGCAACTAAACTTCTATGATCTTTCAAATTTCGAAAGAAATCAAGGAAAAGTAAAAAGAAATTACGAGAAAAATGGCCAACCTTTTTCCATTTTCTTCAAAGAAATCCCAAAAATCTCTTTTTATCTGGATCTTTGAGTTTCTTCAGATTTAGCGAACTGCAGGTAGACGTTGACCAGCACCAGGAAACTGCACAAAATAATCGGTCCAATTATGGCTCCCTGTTATTTTTTAAATTAAAAAAGAATCTAAAAATTCTCTAACCTGGAGTCCAAGCCAGTACATACCGCCGATAATGGCCAGACCAGTGACGTAAGGATGGGAGCCTCTGAAAGTTAAGTCGATAATTTGAAGAATCATGAAATTTAGAATTTTTGATTTGAGAAGTATGCTTCAAAAGTTTCATATTTAGGTAGTCTTATTCAAATAATATTCCTTGAGTGATTATGAATGAATTATTAAAAAAAACAAAAATGAGTTCGACTTCAAATATCATTCCATACTCAAGATGTTTGAGAACATTCCCACATTTACAGCTTTTTAAATGTAGTAATGCAAGTACAACGCAATATCTTCAATTAGAAAAATCGAGAAAAAAACAACTTGATTTCTCTATAGAAAGTCTATGCGCACAACTATAATAACGTTAGGGGATACATCATTATAAGAATTATTTTTCAAATAAAAATAGAAGTCTTACTTGACTTCTCTGTAGAACGCTCCATCAGCGAACATGATGGGGGCGATTGAGAGGAGGCAGAAAACAAGGGCGGCTGCGCCCTCGCCTCGCACCAGCCACAACTCGATGGACCCGCATACGCACACGATGTACGGAGGCATAATCGGGATGGCTGCAAATAGGGCCGCCGTCACTGAAAATACTTTAAAATTTTATCTGAAAGCTGTCATTTATGAAAATATTCTGCTAAAAATTGTAGCCTAGTTATCGCTAAAACATCATTTTTAGAGATTTTTCTGTGTTATTTATCGAAAGCGACTTCTCAAGAGTTCTGATATAGTCAAATTAAATCTAGTGTAAGGGTTTGACTTGTAAATTTATAACATCGTCCTGTTATCAAAATTTCTCAGAAATCATGACTAATTGATAAAATTGAAACCTGCTTCAGTCTGTTTTTATCATAGAATCATTAAGTTAAAATTCAGAAAAGTAGAGAAAATAACTTGAGACTCACTGGAAGGCACGAAAACGATGTTGAGGTCGAAGAGGCTGTGCACGAAGTAGGTGTAGAGGCCGTAGAACACCGACATTTTGGCCGACAGCACGAAAACGCCGCTGAAGAACTCATTTTTAGCAAAATCACTCTTTCATGTTCATTAACGAAGAGCTTTTCCTTGCACAACGATTGCAAGTTGTCAACGGGCGTGGCTAAAGTGTTATACCGTATAGATTTTAGGTCCATTTCGAAATGAACTATTCGGTGAATATCACACCCCTCGTTTGTGATTATGAATAATTCTGTATCATATCGCGCCTCTGTCTTCCCTCGTTAAAGAATATGATAGAGTGAAAATTTCAATTATGTTTCAAGAATTGTCTATAAAAGAAACGATTACAAGCACTACAGCTAGAATATGATACTGAATAAATGACAGAAAAGCACTAATTGAAATTAGATACGTTTCAAAATAATCTTATAAAAGGAATAAATTTTCACAAGCAATTGGCATAATTGACTTTTGAAATTAATAAACCTTAAAAATTCTTTTAAAGAAATAAATTTCCACTAATAATTGCATAGGTGAATTGTTCAAAGATTTTTAAAATTATTATAATTCAAATTGTTCTGAATACTTTCCATAACTATTTTCAACTTACAAAATGGCGTGTTCAATCGCAGCGGTGACGTCGTATCTCGTAGATTTGGTGGTCGGACCCGATGAGGCGGCATTTGTGACGGAAGCCAAATCAGAAGCCCATTTGAGTGGTAGCCATCTGTCGTGGGACGCTGAGAGCAGATAGTACACCATCGTCAGGAACACGATCTGCAAATATATATTTTTTAAGATTTGATTGGAAATTTTTAAGTTTCAAAAGCCATTATAAGATCCAGATGAATTGTTGAAAATGATAAGCGACGATATATTTGAACTTTCGAAAAAAAAAGTTTCATAAAATCTCTTTAAAAATACAAAACATGTTGAGAGTAATTCATGGGATTAGCTCTTTTCAAATTTCGAAAGAAAAAATAACTTTTAAATTAAATTTTAATAAATCCAGAAATTATATATTTAAATTAATCTAGGAAGTCGTTTTGAGATTAGAAAAAATATGTTTCATAAACTTTGCATGTAATTATAAGATAGAGCAAAATAAGGATTTTGAAGAATTAAAATTAAAAAAAAAAAACTCACAATTTCAATGAGCAAATTGAGAATATCCATCCCGAAGCCAAGAATCAAGCCGGCAAACGCGGCGAAAATCGACGACAGGAACGAGACATTTGCCGCAAGGATTGCACCGATTGAGCGGGCTACCTGAAATTTGAAGATTAACAAAATATTTTTATTATAAAAATAAATAAATAATATAAGTTTCAAAAATAAAATATATTTCTGTAAAATTTTAAAGTGACAATATTGCTGCAGAAAGTTAATTCCGTGATAGCATTCTTCTCCTTTTCAATTAAATATTTGCAGGAATCCATAATTTCTCAAATTTTCCTAATCGTTGCAAACGTTAGAAAAGATCCCTTACATTCATGATAGTTTTCAGCTTTCTAGTTTTAATTTTAAATAATAAAAGATCCTTACATTCATAATCGTCTCGAGATTCTCCTTGATAATCAAGGTCAATTCCTCTTTGAGAGCCCTCAGGTCAGTGACAGTCTGAAGTTGTTGGAGCCAATCCCCTCGGGCAACAGCGGAAGTCTCGGATCCCTCGATAACAATGCTATTTCGCTCCTCCCAAATACGATACAGGTTGTCGACTATCTGAAATTTGAGTGTCATTTTTGAAATTAAGGTGAGTTTTAGGGAAAAGATACTGAAATTATGAAAAGTTATAAATGCATTTGGAAAGTAGAGAGAAAATTTAGAAATGTGTCATTCAGACTGTCAAATATCTCAAATTTTCAGTGATATTATTGGTATCAGAGCAAAGAATAAAAAAATGTAATCTTCTAAAGAATATCTAGAAAAGACAAAGTGTGTGTTTCAAAAAACTACTAATATTAAAAGCCACTTATTGAGAATCCAGTCATGTTTTCCACAAGATAATAAAAATCCCAACCTGTTTGACTTGTTCCTCCAACATGTCTGCTCTTTTCGTATCCTTCGGATCGGCGAGGGCTCTGACATTCGAGGCCAGCCACGTTCTGCCTTGTTCGTAGGCCTGAAAATTCAAACTTTAAAATTAAAAAAAAATCCCTGATCTTTCATTTTCATAAAACTACTAGAAAAGTGATTTCTATTTTTTTTTAAATCTAAAATACCTGTTGCACGTATTCCTCAATGATGATGTCGTGATTTTCGAGCTGATCTTCGGTGTAGTTCAGAGCCGCTCCAAGGATGTCGGGATGCGAAGAAATTACACCCGCGCCGAGGCGGACCAAGTGAACCTGAAATTAGCATAATTAAAAGAAGTATTTATTACTATTTTCATTTTTACCAAGTTTATCGACTTTTTAAAGATTTCGAGAGTTTCTGAAAAAATACATTTTTAAAAACCGATTATTTTTTTGAGTTAAACGTGAAATTTTTAGATAAGTAATTACTTTCTAAAAATAAAATTTCTAAATTAAAACAAAAAAAACTACCGTTTCCCCATGAAGCTGTACTCCGATAAAGACGAGCCCGAAAATGGCAGAAAGAGCCAAAATGATCATAACGACTAGAGAGGACAGAACACTCATTCGAGAATGAAGGGAGTCCACGAGCATTTGGTCCGAGGTGAATAGGATCTGGAAAACACATTTTTTTAATTTTTAAAATGTTTCAATTTTTTTATTTTATAGAGTAGAAAAAAAGCCATTGTGAATAACTCATAATCGATTCGCATTGAAATAAAAAGTGAGATAAAATATATCTCTCAAATGCGCTTCATTCTTGTATTTATATAATAATAAAATGTTCCCAATGCTAGTCGAGCGGTCTTGGAAGAAATCTCAAAGAAAATCTAAAAATTTCATTCCGAATAAGTCGCATATTTCATCTAGAATATGTTGAAGTCATGTTTGGTGATTAGATAGCCATATGAAAAGACGCTTCAAATAAAGCAGAATAAAGATCTCCCGAACAGACATTAAAGTTGACCCCATTTTTGCGACACTGACACTGACACTGGTAGTGTCCAAAATTTTGACACTGACACTGACACTGCAAAATTCCAGAAGACCGACACTGACACTGACACTGCAGTGTCAGTGTCGTATCAGTGTCAGTGTCAGTGTCAAACACTTTAATGTCTGCTCCCGAATGTTTCCTCATTTCATCTTATGAATTTTGGAAAAGCCTTGAAATGTTAAGACTTTCGTACCAATCTTAATCAAATAAAAAATACCTTAACAAACTGTCTGAGCGGCCCAGCTACAGTAACCTCGACGAGTTTCTTGATGGAGGGGCCGAATTTGTCGTAGAACGAAGTTGTAGCTCCGGTCAGAATCGAATGTACACCGAGGTGTTCTCCTGAAAATATGACCTCTACTTTTTTCAAAATTCCCCCTTTCTCAAAAATAATGTTTAAACTGATTTTTCTAAAAAATATATATATATTTCTATCTAACTAAAAAAATTCTAACAGATATAGCTTTTGATTTGATAACTTGGAGCTTAAAAAAATACAAACTTTACCCAATTTGCAGAAAATCTGGAAGAATAGGGGAATGAGGAGCAGGAAGAGCGCGGAATCGTGTCGAACCACCCAAAGCAGACCGCACAGAGCCGCGACGCCCCGAATCAACTTGTCACTCGTCACTGCCTCGTCCAGCAGGTGGTCTTCTGAAATCTTTATCTTTAAATTAAAAAGTTTCATAAACATTTTTTTACTTTGAGTATTTTTCAAATTATTACGTCAAAACCTATAAAAGATTGAATTTCTTTTATCAAATTATTTATAAGGTATATATATATTATTACTTGAAACGAGAAAAAAAGACTAATTATATTGTGAAATTTTAAAGGTAAATATTGAAAAATTGAAACCTACGTATAGATTCCATTGTCGAGTTTTCTTCTTTGATTTCGGAAGTTTCGATGGAGTCTTCTAAAAATGAAAAAGAAATTAAAATTAAAAAAAAAAAACGAAATTTACCTCCTTCCTTTTGATTCGTGTCTTCCTTTTCCACAGCCAGCACACCGGCTGAGAGGAGTCCCAAAATAAGGGCTGATGCACCGAAGACCGCCGCGCGAAATGGTCCAGCGTACATTGAAATGTAGGACAGAACATAGATCCTGAAATTTTGTTTAATTGTGCATTTCTTAAACATTGAAAATATTGTCGAGTAATAATAATTTTCGTTATCTTATGGAGAAAAGTAAAGAAATCTGATATTTCTAATGCAACGTTGAGAATTGAGAATATAAAACAAATGGAACTAAATTTCTCACCAAATAGGCAGCGAGAGCGTGCGAGCCAGTTTCTTGTTGATCGAGCCTCGATCTTGAACGTAAATCCAGGCGCCGTACGCGCAGAAGTAGAGCAGGATCAGGGGGAAAATCTGAATTTAAATCTTTTTCTATTTTTACAAATTAATCTAGTTGACTATCCAAATCGTTATCATAAAAAGATGCTTGCTTTATCATATCAATTATATGACACACATATTTAATCATTAAACCAGATACTTAGAAATTTACACTCAGGGATGAATACTTTTACTCGAAAACAGCGAAAACTTGCTATTGAAAAATCATTTTTCAAAATTCCTAAATTTCTTGAAACTTATCTTTAAAAAAACCTAAAATGTTTACCCAAGTCTTTGAAAAGAAGACGATGAAATTGTCGACCCATCCGTAGAGCTTTCCCATCCACGAAATCAGGTACATGAACGTCCTCTCGTAGCTCAGAATCTTCAGGGCGATGTAGGCCGCTCCAATCATAACTCCGGTTTGGCTGAAAAAGTCAAATTTTAGAATTTTCGAGAAATTTCTAAAAATGTGATATTATTTGAAAAATAGAGAATTGTCTACAAAATGTCAGATTATTATTTGAAGGAAAATATTAAGAAAGCTTAGTATTTGCAGTTTTCGAAAGAAAAGTACGGGAAAGTTACAATGTTGAGCAAAATTAATAGAATAGTTTTCATCATTTTTTACCTAGCAGCGGTGTTGTAGACGAATTCTGAAGCATCCCAGAACAGACTGAAAGGCAGTTTGATGAGCCCGCGAATCAGCGTAGTGTTTGAAGTTTTCAAATGTTCGAGCCAATCTGAGAAAACCTTATCTTCAACAGCTTTCAAATAAGTTTTAACCCTGCCTTTTTCATTGGGACTTGGAAATTTGTTGATTTCGTTAGAATAAACAGTGGAAAGCATTTTCAGCTGGTTTTTGATAAAAATTAAGTTCCTTAAGAAGTTCAGACTCTTCGTTATCAACACTATATATTTTCAAACTTGAATAGAAGTTTAAAAAACCTATATTTACTGTAAAATTTAATATAATAACATGGAGTTCACTTTAAGCTTTGATGAAAATGCGATTGTTACGATCAAATTTAAAATATTACGAAAAACCGACCCTGCATGGTTTGAGTGACCTTTCGCTTGAAGGGGAAGAGAACGGTGCCGATAAGCACCGCCCACATTATCGGCGACAGGAACATGTACAGCATCTTGTACAGAGCAAATACTCCGCACAAGCAAATGCCTAACTGCAAAAATTAGAATGAATTACTGTAATTTTCAGGAACATTCCTTTTCTACTCTTTTTGGTAAACTTATCAAAATTTCATATAAGATTCAGAAAACTCATATATTTGGACGTTTTACAAATTTCCTCATTGAGTTGACACTAACAATAACAGTGAATAAAATATGTTTCAAAAACATTTCATATTCTCATTCTTTCCCAGCTAATTGATCATTTGAAGTTTTGCCATCTAAAAATTAAAGAATCACCAGCACGAAAAGGAGCGTGTTGTAGAACGCAAATTGGAGGGCGGTTCTCTGTTCATTGTTTCCCGCGAACCGGTTCATCAGGTAATTCTCACCAGTCTGAAAATATTTTTATTTTAAGAAATGTCAAATTTAAGCCTGAATTTTCGATTCTTACAGCTATTTTAACTAAAGAAAGTAGTTCTAAAAACCTAAATTTCAATAACTCATGAATCTGTTACCTGAGGCATCTTTGAAGCAGAAGTGAATCCGGAAATTCACCGGCTCACTTTTCTGATCTTTCTGAATAAACACGTTTTTCTCCAAAGTAAACTTTTTCAAGAAAAATACTTCAGTGTTCAAAACACTTGATAATTTTTGTCAGGAATAAAATCTAGAAGTTAGTTTTATTGAATTCGAAACATAGCCAATTTTACGATGAAAAACTTGCACGATAATAAAAAATAAAAAGAAATATTTTTAGGTAAAGAACATACCCACTTTAGTGATTTGTAACATTTCAAAAATAGCAAGGAAATAAATTATCTTACACAGAAATAAAAAGAGTAAGGTTAATTCGAACCGTTTCTCGGGAGAAGTTTTCCAGGAAAATAAATAAAACTTTCAGAAAATAAGAAAAAAGAACTTCAAGGGAATTGTTTTAAAATTTTACCTGTTATCTTAATAAAAATTGTAAATATCTAATTTTAGAGAGAATAAAAAATATGCCAGGAATAATAAAAGGGCAAAAATCAAACCACCGTCCAATTTGCTTGAATATTGAAATTCAAATCCCTGAGTTTACGAAGATTTTGTCACTCCTTGGGTCATCATCAGATGGATCTGTTTCATGTGAACCTCGACGTTGTCTTGCATACAGGCTATGCTTTTCGAGGAAATCTGAAAATAATAAAACTGGTCTTATAAGAAAACATTAAGAAAATGAATAATATTACAAAATGCAAATCAAATTCATAAAATAAAAATTCAGTAAAACAAGGTTTTGTAAAAATTTTACCTGCTGTCTGATATCGCTGATCGATTCACCCAGAGTTTGAAGGTCGATCGTGTTGACTTTCTGCTGGCTCAGAGCGCGGACCTGCATTTTATTAATTTATTTTGCCTTTTACTATTTCATTGGCCAGTTAAGTCGAGAGACTATCGACTCAAATTTTTAGCTATTTACTCCATTTCTTGAAACATAAATATTTCCTGCTTTAAAATGAGACAATTTCAGGCCTCTGGAATTGTCGCAACGACACAACATGGCGAAATAGTATATAAAAACAAGAGAGCATTTCCACCTACAATCCCTACCCTCTTCTATCCTTGCATACTATTTCGTCTCGTTGCGCTATTTCTAAATCGCTACAATTTTGATACATATTCGAACCTGTAGCATAAGCGAAGTGAGCAAGGTGATCAGCGTCAGAGCCTTCTGATTCTGAACATTGAGTCCGTTGTTGCAGTGCTTGACGATCGCGTTCGCATGATTCGAGCAGACTTTCTTCAAGACTTCAGGGCGAGTATTCATAGAAACCTAAATAATATTTAAAAAAAAATAAAACTTCATTATCTTGAAAAATTTGCATTAATTTAGCCCAAGATTATTTATTTTTTTGCTTTCCTAAATATAAAATGAAATCAAAATATGTTCCAACAAGTTTTAAACCATCAACAAACATCTTCCACTTCAATTTGTTGTTCACATGAGGCATTAATAAAAATAAAATTTTCAAATAAAAATTAGAAAAAAAAAGTTAAAAAAAACCTCATTTCCAATAAGCGGGGTCAGCTGAGCGTTGTACTCCTGAATTCCATTCAAGTAAACGGCGATTTGTCTGTCGACCGCTTCTGCGTCTATCACCGTGTAGGCGTAGCGCTCCTGAATTATTTTCTCAAAATATCGTTTTCAAACAAACAGTTATGTTATTTATCAAATATTTTACGAAAAAAAATGTTTAAAATAAAAATACCTGAAAAGTAGGATGATACGAATCCGACAATAAATTGATCCGCTCTGCTTCCGCATTCAGATCCGACAAATTCCTGACGATTTTCCTTTTCAACTCCAGAAGTTTTGACAATTTGACCAGAATGACAAGCATTCGAACAGGGAAATTGCCGACTTTCTCATCTGAAAGTTTTAATCATGGTTTTTACTTAATCGATAAGAGTTATTTTAAATCAAAGCAACTCATTAATAAAGTGATTTTGAAAATAGCTTTAAAAAAGTCGTTAGAAACTTACAAGATCCGGGTTTCTTTTGTGGGATAACTGATTGAGTGGCCTTCATCATTTGTTGGGTCGCTAGTTTTACAGAGCTTTGTCTTGGCAGATATGACATTTTCGCGGTGGCATTTTCGATAAAATAGGAGAGCGGCACGAGTTCTAGACGACCATCCAGCATCACTTCAGAATCAGGAATAATTCCTAAAAATCAATAAATAAGAAAAACTTCAACTTCAGAAAGTTATAGAAAACAGTTCACACCGTAATTGTGAAAAATAATCAATTTTTTGAAAAACTTGAAAGAACTCTAGAATCTTTCATTTTTACCTGGCGGCAGCATATCCTCTTTCTCAAACACGACTCGATATCCTTCCGAGGTGACTGCATCGATAGTCCCTGCATAAATACCGTCTTTCGGACAACGGAGGCGAGCGTAGATCTGGAATTTCAAAAAATTTAAATAAAAATCCAAAATAACCTTCATGTTTTAATAGAGCTATAAAATTTCCACCATGTTAAAGTGACACTACATATCCCAAGATCGCGCAAAACTCGTCTAACTTTGACAGAATTTTAAAGAAAATTAGAATAAAAAGAAACATTAAAAAGGGTACCCTCATCCCAACGACCAGTGGACGTGGCAGCTTCTGTGGCAAATCGGCGACGTCGTAATTTCCGCTCTCGAAGAATTTGCCCTCGTAGATCGAGCGGATTTTCACCCTTTTGTGCTCCAAACTCAAACGCTCCTCGCGGAAAAATGCCTCAGAGCAGCGACGGGGCTTTCCTGAAATTTTTTCATAAAGCTTTTTTTATTCTTTGATTACAATAAAAATGATTTGATTTTGAGATATGCCTTCAAAAACCTCTTAAAATTGAAAATTTTCCAGTGTGCAATTGATTTACCTTGACAATTGATATAAAAACAAGAAAATCAATAAGTTTACCCAACAATCTCCTGATCGTTCTCCATTGGGCCCTGTTCAATAAGTGGGTCTTCAAGTTTGGAAAGGACTCTTTGATCAACGTGTAGAATTCGTTATCTCCCAGAAAGAGCTGTTCGTCCACGCCGGAGTAGAAGAATTCACACACCACCCAGCGGCGGGCCTGAATAATTAGCATAGCTGATTAAAAACGAATAATTAGTCTAATTGGCGGAGAAGGATAATAGCTCTAGTCTGGAGATAATTAGAATTTTGAGAACGGTGATTATTCTATAATGAAGAATGAGATAATCGCCCTAATTATCCTAATTAGGTCAGGAAATTATTCTTACCCTCGGCAGTTTCAAGAAATTCTTCAGTCTCCTCAAATTCTCGCGCATCACTTCGCTGAGATCGCTCTGCGTCTTTTGTCGGGCGATTTTCTTGAGAAAGACGGCTTTGGACTCGTCCTGTGGTTCATCGTTCGAAGCAGAGTCCTGCGAGGCGAGTGGAGTGACGTCCTGGAATTAATCGCGAATAAAATTTCGTTATTTTCATGAAAGCGTAAATTTATGAACTTTTTCGCTGAGTAAGTTTCAAATAATTTTGATAGGAATAGATCGTCTATGATAGACGTTATGTGGTGTGCCGACAGAAGAATAAAATTACTTCCTAACCTTTCCATAACTGGTAGTCGCTTGGTTCGGCGTGCTCAACGTCGAATTTGGACTGTCGGTTGGTTCCTCCTGAGGAATTTGTCGATTTTTCTTTGAAATTCGAAAAAATATACTTCTTTCTTGACTGGTTTCTGCGGAGATTCTGTGGTTTGTTTTGGCACGGACAGTGACTTGGCCTTGGTGCGTTTCGAGGGAGAATTTGTCTCGAGGTTGGCGCCATTTCTGAAAAAAAGCCAAGTAATTTCATAAAAAAATATTGGATTTATCTTTCAACAAACCATAAATAAAAAGTGAAAATGATACACAAAATTTTCGAAATGATAACATGTCAAAATTAGAAATAACTAAACATAAACTGAGAAAAGCCAAATGAAAAAGAAAGTCGGACCTGCTATTGAGCCGGACTTTTCCTGGCGATCTGGTGCGAGTTGGCTCGATTTCTTCGTCCCGGTACCTCGACGGCAACTTGCTGTTTTCTCGCAGACTGTACGGGGTGGACGGTTTCGCGTCAGACTAAAAATTATTCTAATTTTCCTAAAATATCGCTTTTACAGATTAAATTTTAAAAATATACACTAAAACCTCAATTATTTCCCAGTAAAAAGCAAATAATTTGAAAATAGCTTACTGTGGAATGAGCAGATTTTCGTCTAGTCGATGTGGACATCGTTCAGGGATTCAGAAGGCTCGACGACGACCCAAAAATTCAGAAGAAACAACGGCAGCTTCGGAACTGCAACAGAGCAAAATCGTAAAAATAAATTCACCGCGATCGAAAAGCGATATGCGAAAATGGCAGTGGAGCGAAGTCGCCACTTGCAAAGAAGCAAAACAATCAATTTATTTACAGCGCAGAGCGAAGACTGCCGAGAAAGTAAAAAATAATGCGAAAAATCGAAGGGAGAAGGAAAATAATCAAATCGCACCAGAACCTTTTCTTCCATGCCACGCTATTTTCAAGATTTCAAACGAATAAAAAACAACATTTCTGGATTTCTTAGAAATACCTTTAGAAAAATGCAAGTCTTCTTTAAAATCCTGGTAATTCTATAGTTTTCTAAAAGTTCTGTAGAGTTTCAAGGTTTTTCAGGAATTTTCAAGATTTATAAAAGAAGAAATCGCAATATCTAAATTTTATAAATCTTTCAAGATAATTTCGCCTAGGTAGTACTTCCAAATGTGACCGTTTTGAATATGATAGGGTTGATTTTTTTTCTAAATCCATTTTCAACACTGATTATGACTCAGGTCGATTTACGGATTCAAATGATAACTATTTCATTCTACAGTGGATTATATCAATCATCGGCATATATAAGGCAAAGTTGAAAAATTTCAATTTTAGCATAAATAAAACTTGGCCTTTCCTTAGTTCTTGTCAAAATCGCTAAGCATATTTTCCTTTATGTCACGTGTGTTGTGTGTGTCTGTGGTGAATTTCAAGTTTTTAATTTTCACAAACAAATAGAAAAGTCTATTCTCTGTTCCCCAAGCAAAACGCGGTTCAGTAGCGTCTGTAAATAGAGGGACTGTCGGGGTTTGGAGTGGAAACGCACCCTGAGGGCTGAACATTTAGAGAAAATAGAAATGAAGGAGAACTAAGAAAACGAAAATAGATACACACAGCGAAAAAGGAACGAAATCGTTTCACCGTTTTGAGAGGTCCGAACGAAAGGAAAAACCGACCAGAGATTTTTCTATGAAGAGGAATTTTTGCTCCCGGCTTGCTGAGGGTCAAATTAAGAGCTTTTTGAGGTCAATTTGTGGTTTTTATGTGAAATTTCATGAATTTGAGTTCTTTGTTAGCTTTCTTTCGAGAATGAATCTTGCCTTCGACTTTCTCTTATCATCTTTCACTAGACGGACCCTTGTGATATCAAGTCAATTGCTAGCTCTAAAAAGTGCCTTGGCTATATGAAAAAGTAGCCGATTCAATTTTTTATTGGTCGGAATAAAGACGTGCTGATTTTAATTACTTTTCAAATTTTTAATTTCTGGGAAATCATGAAATAATGAACTTTGATATTGTTTCTAGATTGTTCTTCGCTAATTTTGCACTTGTTCAAAAATTACTACACTACGCAATCTTTGTAGTATCTATTTTTAGGCCTGTACTATCGTAATACGTGTGATGTCTGACCGCATAAGATCGCGTGAGCGTCATGAACACAAAACAAAATTCGTATTTCTAAATTTGAGACACTCAAAGAAAGCATATTTTTCCTCTGATCAGTTGATTTATTTTCACATCAAACTTGGTTATTGAACATTTCATGTTATTGTTGCTGAAAATTTTTGCCTTTTAACTTCTACCTATATTTTTCTTATACAAAATTTGGATGCTCTCAATTTCTATCTTATTGTTAAGAGAAATCTTAATAAATAGGTAAATTTGGCTTTTTCATTATTTTGGAACTCAGGTACTAAGGCGCTAGTAATGATTTCGAAAAATGCCCTCTTGGCTTTACAAAGTTTACAAAATACGAAAAATCGCTATGAGAGATCTCCGCAACTCGCGGGTGTTGTCTGCTTCAAAAAGCGTGTGCAGAGCCTTTGTAAAATAAAATCCAGCCCTGAAATTCGAGCAGCTAATATTTTGGAAATATCTCGACATTTTTATATCTCCGAAAGAATAATATGGATTTTGAAAATTTAACAAAGCCTATCCAAATCTTGTCGAATTTTCAAGGTCTAAGAACTCTATCGTGTTACAAGTGTAGGCGAATTCATGAAATATTCGATTTTTGAATTTCCAAGTTGTTTTTCTTGTCTGGATCTGGATTTTCTATGAACTGATATTTACCCTTAAGATTTGTAAGAGGGTGTTTTTGAAATTTGGATCGACTAATGGAAATTAAAGTAATCGGGTTAGTGAGTTAGTATAGGGGATTGAGAAGCTTGCGATTCGCTTAGATGTATGTTATTCGAAGTTATTTGGTCGTGGATTTATGCAAGTAGAAAGGAAATGTAAAAGCTGAAAGGATTTGGTATTTTGGAATTTTGAATTTGTGTAAAATATAAAATATTTTTCCTTTGGGTTTATTCTTTTCGGGATCAATATTTTATCTTACTACATATGATAGATAGAAAACTTGTAAAAAATAGATATTTGAGAGGTTAGGTTAGTCATACTCAGATAAACAAAAGTGACCGGTACTTGATAGAGGATAGGTTTTCACTCTCTAATATCTAAGAAAGTGGATATGAATGGATATAGAGTTTTGAGATTCAGAGAGAAAGATATAAACTATCCTCCTCCTTATATCTTGGCTTTTTCGGTATATGTGGTTTAGATCTATAGATTTGCCACTCCCTTATGGTTGAATATTTATCCGCACTCGAATTATTCTGCATCTTTCGGTTGATCATCTATGACACTCCCTAATTCCATCTCTTCCTCTTTTAACCTTCCGAATTTTTTTATCTCTGTCCAATCATTTTGGTATTTGGACCCTTGAACTTTGAACGATATTGGTTTAGTCTCCATCTAATTGGGTAGCTTAGTAAGGTACATTTTTTTTTCTTATTTTTAGCCACAAACTTCCCAAATAGAGTCGAAGATGACAAGGTACTTTTACGTTTTAGATTAATTTTCGCAAAAATTTCGTCCTCCTCACTATCCACTAAACTATGACTTCTTCAAAACTACCCCACTCTTGCCGAGGATGACGCAATAATGTGTTTTCATTCTTCGCTCTAGGCGATTTTCGAGATTTTCGAGTACCAATTAGAGCCAAGTGTTTGTAAACATTCACTAATGAAACACTCTCCCGTCTCGTGTTAAAAGATAGAGCACAAAGATCGGCTGGCATAACTCATAACATCTGTGATCAATTTCTAAACTGTCTCTTTGGTCCATTTAAATCTAAAATTTGTATATCAGTCAGTTTTTCAGACCTATCTCCCAGCGTGCGATAAAAGTTTTTTTCTTTGACGATGCACATGACATAAGCACTAAGGCTCAGCTGACCCTGAGAAAAAGACGAAAAATTGGCTTTGGAGTATCGAAGAGGTTGAAAGTACAGGGCGTTTCAAGTTTATCTCCCTATTTTATTTTTTGAATAATTTTTTTATTTTT